>OCZR010019465.1:4173-15445 GCA_900234385.1 Anemonia viridis
AGCAGCAGCAACAACAGCAGCAGCAACAACAACAGCAACATTAGCAGCAACAACAGCAGCAGCAACAACAACAGCAACAACAACAGCAACAGCAGCAGCAACAACAGCAGCAGCAACAACAACAGCAGCAGCAACAACAGCAGCAGCAACAACAGCAGCAACAACAACAACAGCAGCAGCATCAATAACAAAAGCAGTAACGGTAAAAGCAGCAACACTAGTAGTAACAACAACCACAACAGCAGCAGGTACAACAACAACATCAACAACACTATATGATGAAAGCTGCTTGTCAATGTGTTTTGGATATTCATATTATTTTTCATTTTCTATTTCTAGATTGTAGAAGCTGATATTCTGTTTGGTAACATGAAGTCTGTAGTTGAAACATCCAGCAAACTGCTGAGTAGACTTGAACAGGCTGTCAGAGGAAAAGATGGGGACCACCAAGAGCTGGGTGGGTGTTGTATACTGCGTGTGTCTATTGCTTTTGTCAGAACTTAATTAATGTATTGACTTCGTCAGTCACTCTGTAGAGTGAGTCCATCAATCAGTTGCTCTGTTAGTCAGTCAGTCCTTCCAGTTATTTGGCCAATTGTTCATGGTTGATCGATCAGTCAGTCAGTCAGTCCATCAGTCAGTCAGTCAGTCAGTCAGGCAGTCAGTCCGTCCATCAGTCAGTCGGTCAGTTCGTCAGTCCGTCAGTCAGTCAGTCCGTCATTTCGTCAGTCCATCCATCCATTCTTCGGTCACTCGGTCACTCGGTCACTCGGTCACTCGGTCACTCGGTCACTCGGTCACTCGGTCACTCGGTCACTCGGTCACTCGGTCACTCAGTCACTCCGTCACTCGGTCACTCCGTCACTCGGTCAGCCAGTCAGCTGTTAGTCAGTCAGTCAGTCAGCTGTCAGTCAGCTGTCAGTCAGTCAGTCAGTGAGTCAGTGAGTCAGCTGTCAGTCAAATGTAACTTGGCTAGTAATCTCTTTTTAATTCTCTCCCTCTCTTCACTCATCTATAAATAATATGGCTATTCATTTATTATCATTTTAGGTAAATGTTTTGTGGACTTTGCAGATGAAATCAAAGATGTCTATGCACAGTACTGCAGAAATCATGATGATGCTATTAGTCTACTGGAAAAGGTAGACAGAGATAACAATTAATTAAAATCAAAAGCCCATAAGTTTGAGGCCAGCAGCTAAGAAAACATATTTGTGAATTACCATGATTATATAAGACATCAGTTCCTTTGCTTAGCACCAGGAGAGAATATGTGTTAAAATGGGTCTACATACTTGTACTAGTTTCAAGGAAAACAATGCTCAACCTCAATCAGATGCAGCAGTAATTCAACGTCTGAACCTAAGGAACTGAAAACAGCCATATGGGTCATGCGCAGGGCCTGGGTTGAAACTTGAAATTTGAATAAAGTGCTATTAAAGCATTGCTTAGACATTTTGATAGTCAGGCATAGATTATTATATTTTTTCCTCTCCGACTTCAGTATGAGGATGTACCAGAAGCACAAGAAATATTCAGTAAATGCCTAAAAGCCATAAGGTATGTAATTATTGCAAGTTACCCACTCACAGTTCTTAATTTTGACTACACTTCTCTATTGCACACACATACACAACACTTTGACGCTTGGGCAGGTAGGTCAACCACGCCCACATAATCAGCTTTTTATTAATACCAGAACTAAATGTTATTACATGATAGTTAAATCCTAAGCATCAAAGCCGGACACGAAAACCCAAAACCACATTGTGGAAAAAAGGGACCCCAACCACATACACTCTTGGGGCTTTAGAGTTTGACAATCTGTGCATTCTATAGACTACATTCTGTAACATTGCCTTTAAAATTGATACAAAAAAAATTTTATAGGAAATATTTTGAAAAACATGGCGGCGTAACTGACCGTAGATGACTCACTTACACTTGCCTATCATTATATATGCTCCACCCTATCTTATTCATCCATCCATCCATCCATTCTTCAGCCATCCATCCATTCTTCAACCATCCATCCATTCTTCAACCATCCATCCACCCACCCTATCTTATCCATCCATCCCATCCATCTATCCACCCACCCTATCTTATCCATCCATCCATCCATTCTTCAACCATCCACCCACCCAACCATCCATTAACCCATTCATTTATCCATTCTTTCATTTATCTATTATTCACTTTTTCATTCACCTTAGGGACAGTACCAAGTGCTGGGATTTATCATCATTTCTCATCAAGCCTGTCCAGAGAGTCCTCAAATATCCACTCCTCCTGAGTGAACTTCTTAAGGTATGTGTTGGGAAGCAAGGTAAAGAATTAGAAAACCTGTGTGCATTGCTGTGAAGTGCAGTTATAACACAATTAGAACATATTGGCAGAACACGAGTAAAGTGTTAGGACATGCACAATCTATAGAAAATGCTAAAAAACTAACGGTATTGATGCTCCATGTTATTCTTACTAGTATACTCCTGAGATTCACAAAGACAAGCAAAACCTGGTCAAAGCAATTCATGCCATGACGGATGTGGCAACAGCTATTAATGAAGTAAAAAGAAGGAAGGACATAGGTAAGGACCACTTGGATATGACAATATTATTTCTTTGTTTGATAGGTATCCATATTCATAACCATAAAACAAAGAAAAAAATATACACAGTCAAGCCAAATAATTTGGTTTATAGGTACTCTAGGATCAATTTGTTTCTCTTGTTAATGATGATGATGATGCTAGGCAATGATTGTTGTGGCTAGGACAATAATGTTGATAATGATGGTGTTGATGATGATAATTATAATGGTGATGGTGATGATGATGATCGATGATGATAATAATAATAATGGTTGTGGACCACTATGTTTCTAATGGAGGAGATAGGCCAGGGGAGGGAGACTGAACAGATTTTTTATGACTTCGAAAAGTCACAGCAACTTTACAGTGCAGCATAGACACAGCTTCAAATGTAAAAATTTGTTAGCATTACACTCCACAACACTTATATGCTCACAGCAAGGTGTGGTCCATACAGTAAATCTTTCCCATCATGTAATTTAAACTGTTCCAGTGTTGTTGGTGGTGTTGGTGATAATGATTCCTGTTTCTTTAATATGTACTCAGAAGTAAGGTTGTGATTTTTTTGTCTTCAGTCTTAAAGTACAAGAGAATGGAAGATAGTGGTATCTCAAATAAATTCCAAAAGTTGAACTGGCATTCTGTGTTGAAGAAATCTTCAAGATTCAACCAGCGAATTACTCAATTTACTGGACTTGTTTCTCAGGTATGTTTTTGAAAATATGTCCATATTAAACTCCCAGTAATGTTTTGAAAATCAAAATTCCAAAACATTCCATAGAATTCTCCATTCAGATCCTTTGTGAAGCTAATATTCTCAAAATTTCCAGGCTTTTCTCATTCATGAAGGTGTGATTTCCAGATATTAATTCCTTAAATTAAAAAAGTCAAGTGCTAAAAATCAATTTGGAGAGTTGAGAATTGTTAAGAATTGCTGGGAGTTCCCAAAACGTTGGGAATCCATTTTAGACTGTTACATGGAATAATTGATTCATTAATTTTTTCCACTGGCATTCTTTGGTTACAATAATTATATTTTATTTTTCTGTGCTAGACTGTGGACAAACAATTTAATGAAGAGGAAAAGAAGTTTATTGCCTTGGAAAAAGCAGTGAAAAATTTGATAAAAAATATTACAGGCTACATGGAACAGTTTCAGGTAATTTATATTATTGTATGCCATTAATAAATTCATACACCCATTCATCTTTCTGTCCCATTCATCCTTCCCTCCTATCAACCCATCCTATCACATCCACTTATCCTTCTATCCCATTCAATCCATCTGTCCATCCAGTACACCTGCTCATCCATCCATTTCTTCCATCTAATATCCACTTTAAACAAACCTATCACATCCATCCATCTGTTCATCCTATCTATCTTTCCATTTATCCCATCCATTTAACCTATCCATCTATCCATTCATCCCATCAATCCACCTATCCCTTTATTTCATCTATCCATCCATCTTTCTATTTATCCCATCCATCTTTCCATTTATCCCATCCATTATTTAACCTATCCATTTAACCTATCTAATAAATCTATCTTTTTATCCGATCAATCCACCTATCCGGCCATCATTTCATCTATCCATTCATTCTTTTCATCTCATCCATCTTTCCATTTATCCCATCCATTATTTTACTATTTATCTATCATTTATTTATCATTATTTATCTATCTATTCATCCCATCTATCCACCTATCTCTCCATTCATCCTATCTATCTCTCCATCATATCCATTCTATTAGTACCTGATGGACTGTTTTGCTTGATACCTCTTCATATATCTAGGAAACAGGGAAGCATCAGTTTGCAAATGGTGAAAACATAGAAGAATACTACTCAGAAGCATCAACCTGTACAGAAGTGACCATGTACAAGGCAACCATGACTAGAGTAACCGATGTCCTTCTTTATTCATTTGTAAGTCATATGCCTTAGAATTTATAACAAACACTACTGATTTATTTGACTGACAGCAGTCAGTTGCTCATTTACCTGCTGCAAGCTCGTTTGTCTCATTATTCCATTTTTACAGTTTTGTCCATTAACCATGAATAATAGTTTCAAGTCAAGGTTGGAGTAACTGTGCATAGCAAAACTATAATAAATTTATGTGCGGTTACTCCAACCTCAACTTGACACTATTATTCAAGACATGATCACTGAATGGAACTTTCAAATGAACTATTGGTATAGCAATGAAAACAGTGGTAGTCCTCTGTAAGTAAATGGCAGGGCCCCTCTTGAAGGGGCCACCCTGTGTAAATAAAGGTTACATCATGTCACGTCTTGTCAGGTCACAACCTGTCACAGCATGTCCTGTCACATAACGTAACATGATTTATCTTTGATTTTATTTGGGAAACATGAGTGGTGTGCACTTCTAATGGGCTCCTTTTGTTCCTTAAAGCAGCTACAAGAAAAACAATTTGAATGACTGAATTTAAAAGGGAAAGGGAAATTGAATGATTTTGAATTGCTGTGAAATCGGTTTCTTGCTTCTGTCAATCAAAAGTAATCAGTCAGTACCTCTTCTATTTTTGATTGGGACAGTGAAAAGCCAAATTCCAATCCAATGTGAAACTCACTCTTATCAAGTTCACAAAATATTGAGAATTGCTTTAAAGCTCAGCCATACTAGGATTTTCATGTGACATTGTATGTAATGTCGCTAAGACTAGATCACACCATGCCAGGTGAACCCGTGTAACTTTGCTTACACATGGTGAGATCCATTGCATAGGACATCACAATTTTGCGAGGCCACTGGCAACAGAGTGTGCTTACCTCATAAAACAATTTTTTTTCAGTTGTCAGAAGTTCAGCAATTAGTCTTGACTCCTCTTAACCAGCTGCTATCAATGTTCCAAGGCCCTCAAAGGCTGATCCTGAAAAGAGAACATAAATGTCTAGACTACGACAGCTGCTCCAATAAGATTGACAAGATCAAAGACAGAGATAAACTGAAGGCTGTAAGTCCATGTTTTGGTGATTAATGATGCTGTTATTTGAGGCCTTACAATCTTGATAATCACTAGCATTTTTTGTTTAATGATGTAAGCATCATTAGTCATCAACACTACTGTTATCAGAACCCTGTCACTATATAATGTGTCATTCATGCATCATCATGCATCATCATCATCAACATCAACATCATCATCAATCAACATTATCAATGAACATCATCATCATCATTATCATCATCATTATCAATGAACATCATCATTATCACCACCACTATCATCATCATCACCACCACTACCATCATCATCATCATCATCTTCATCATCATTATCATCATGTCATTATCACCACCACCATCATCATCATCACCATCATCATATCACCACCACCACCATCATCATCATCGTCATCAATCATCATCAACATCATCAACATTCATCATCAATCATCATCATCAATCATCATCATCATCAATCATCATCATTATCATCATCATTATCACCACCACCATCATCATCATCATCATTATCATCATCAACATCATCAACATTCATCATCAATCATCATCATCAACATTCATCATCAATCATCATCAATCATCATCATCATCACCGCCATCGCCACCTCCACCACCACTGAGTTTTGTGTATACCTTTTTTTCCAGGCGAAAGCTGAGCTTCAAAGTGCCAAGAAAGACTATGAAGCTCTAAATGCACAGTTACTGGAAGATCTTCCTCTATTCTACGACAAAACAGTCAGCCTTGTGAAAGACTGTATCCTGAATTTTGCACAAGCCAAGAGAACCTTTCATGCTGTTATCCTAGGAGAATACACCAATCTCATGCTGGTACCTTATGATAATACTCTTAACCTATAATGTCAACCTTTATTTATAGAGAGAATTTTTGGTGTGATTCACTAAGAGAAGGGATATTTGGTCCTACACATTGTGCCATCCCTTGAATGTTCTTATTTTCTCTAACATTGATGCTTGGTAAAGCCCAGTGCAAATGAACGCAACATTGTTGGCCAACAACATCCAACATTGTTGGGCCCCACATGTTGCGTCCATTTGCACACCATGTTGTTGGATGTTGTTGAAGGAGGTTTGAAACTCGTCAAACTTTTGGCCCAACAAGTCCCAAAATTTCTTTTGTTTGGTGGTCATCGAAGCATAGCCCAACAATGTTACATTCATTTGGACAGCACATCCAACATTGTTGTGCTGGCGCATGCTCACTACACACCGTTGCCATGGAGATTTCAATGAACAAACGAATGCAAAAGCCCATGGCTTGAACGGGATATCCATAATTTTTGTGCTGGTGTGTGAAAGTCAAGCAGGTTATTATTACGGCAAATCTGACGTGACTGATGTTGAAACGCCACCAGTTAGCAACACGAAGAGAAACAAATAGAAAATGGTTGTTTATCTTCGCTTAGGATTTCATTTATAACCATAACTGCTATGCATTTTCGCTTTTTTACTTGTTGCTTGAAGTCTGCCATGATAAATAGATCAAAAAACACTAGACTTGCAAGGCACTGTGGATAATTCTTCCCAGAATTCTTTGCATGGTCATTGTAATGCCCAACATTGTTGGGACTTGTTGGGACCATTTAAACACAACAGCCAACAACGGCAAACATTGTAGGGGCCAACAATGTTGGGTGTTGTTGCATCCATTTGCACGGGGTTTTTAAAGATGACAGTTGGGTTGGTTATCAATTCACAGATGCCACTAGTAAAGGAAGAAGGCGACATCATTGAGCATCAGGCAACCCAAACACATAAATGTATTGAAAAGTTTGCCGATCTTTCAATCATCCCAAGTCAGTTTCTGGGTAAAGAGATTCTGAAAAAACGAAGAGAAGCCAAGAAACATCCATTGATTCCTTTGTTGCCTGTAAGTGTTTTTTATACACACTTTGATATCTTATACTGCAGTGGAAAGTTTTCTAAAGTAAAGTAAAGTGACCTTATTTTAAGCCGGTGGCTCATGACAGTACTACAAATGTTAACTGATAAACTTGAGGCCGACGGTGCGCTCATTTTACCCCCTCTCTCCATCAGTGCTCCGTTTTATGGGTATTTAAAGCTAATAAAGCTACACGGAAAGGAAAGAAGTCAAAACAATGATGCAAGAATCTGGAATCGAACTCAGACCTCTTGCACTGAAGGCTGCAGACTAACCAACTGTGCCACCCTTGCTTTCTGACATTTGTATTTGGCTGTATCTATTTAAAACAACATCAGCATCAGCAGCAACAACAACAACACATTAGTGACAATAGCATTGGTCAGCAATAATAACAAGTCAACAACAACAACAAAACGGCAGTGGTAGCAGCAGCAACAACAACAGCAGCAACAATATCAACACTCAGCTACAACAACAACAATAGCAACAACAACAGTAATGACATCAACAATTTTTATTAATATCACTCAACCTTCTTTAAAACAAACTAAAATAGTCTTGACTAACAATTTTTCTACAGGCCTCTACAGGTGACATGACCCCAGAGCAGTCAGAAGACAAAACACATAGCCGTGAACGAATAGGAAGTCTTTCTAGAAAGCGAATGGCACCACCACCACCACCACGGTTAGCTAACACTTCAACGCCTATCAAAGAAAAGAGTGGAGATCAATCAAAACCTTCTCCAAAGAAACATAATGCACCCCAGGTTAGTACAACTTGGTTGAGGAGGAGGGGAGAGAGATATGGAGAGAACAAGTAGAGGGCAGGGTATCGGAGGGGACGTGAAGTAACAGTAAGGTTCAGGAATCACATTGATTATGGAAAACCTACAGGGACAGTGGAGTATAGCTTGGGGAGGGGGGCAAAGAAAAGTCTCAAACCCCCCTCAATATTTTGAAAGATATTTCTAGTTCCATGATTTTAATTTTTGCAATATTTATGGCATGAAAGTCATGTCAAAGATCCTTTAGGCAGCTCATAATAGAAGGTTGTTTATGGCTGGAAATGTTGGAGCTAAGCTTTCCCCAAGGTTCCACTGCCCCTGACTTAGCTATTAGCTGAAAACCTTAAGGACAAAAAAGCTTAGTTGAAAATTAAGAGGAGCAAAGAAAAATGGAAACAAACCTCAATGTGGACATTAAAGATTATAATAACATGTATACAATCAAAGTTACTTTTCTTTAGAGGCCCTTGAAAAACATTAGGCAATCAAAGAGAGTTTGCTTTACAGGTTCACCAGCCCTTAACCAATCAAATCTGTTTTTCTTCATAGCCTCCTCAGCCTCTTAGTCCTGTAGAGATAACACCAAGTAACTTTGAACCATATGTAGTCGTGTGTAGCTTTGAAGCACAGAATCCTGGTGAGCTGTCCTTAAATGAAGGAGAGCTCGTCACCATACAGAGGCAGTGTGACACCAGTGGTAACCCCGAGTGGTGGCTGGTTACTTGTGCAGGAGTTTCTGGTTATGTGCCCAGCTCATTTCTTGAGAAGTACTCCCAATATAGTGAAGAAGATCAGGCTTGTAGTGATTCTGAAGATGATGGTGACGATGATGATACTGGTAATCTAGCAGTTCTAGAATCCCAACGAACTACTGACATTGAACCCAAAGAAAAATTGAACTATTATGCACAGTTTGAATTTGAAGGAACTAGTTCTGCAGAACTGAGCTTGGATGAAGGTCAGATAGTAAGTGTGCTACAGCAACATGACTTGGAAGGCAACACAGAATGGTGGTTGGTCGAAACTGAAGGCAAGAAAGGTTATGTAGCTGCTAATTTTCTGGCTCCCCTTGAAGATTAATACTTGAGAAATCAATCAAAATCTTTGCAGTTACAAAGTAATGGACTCTTTCTCAAAATTATCTTGAATGGATGCAGATTGTAAGCAACAGTTGTAAGCAAAAGGTGTACCGTGTAAATTGGCCTTAAGACAGAAAGTGGTATTTTATTTATAAAGAATTTGGTTTAACTCAAGAGTACTTAAAAAAGAATTGAACTCTCATATTCATAAATTTGACTTATTTTTTGGAGCCACATAGAAATAGCCTGCATGCAGCAGGTTCATTATTACGGAGAAATAAACCAGCTGCACGCAGGCTACATAGAAAAAACTAACTTATGTTTGAAGTTAGTTGTCAGAATTGAATTACATGTCTGATATAAATGAAATAGTTACAAAGTGACGGAAAAATTTGATAAATTTGACAAAAATTGCGCAAAATTAGAGATGGTCTTAAAGTGAAGGGGGCAGCAAAAACAAGGAGGAGCCACATAAAATTATAATTATTCAGTACAATAGAGTGAAGTCACTAAACCTGTGAAATAGATACTGGACTAATACACTTTTATTAGTAGTTAGACCCTAATAATCCATTGTTTTCTTTTTATTATTAAATTATTTATTTATTTACTGCGATTTTCATAATTACGCGGACTGTGAAGTTCAAATATCAACGTGCAAAATGGCATTTTCGCTGCCGTCAGTCAATGATAATCAGTCGGTATCTTTTATATTTTTGACTGGCGGCAGTGAAAAACAAATTCCAACGGGCAACGGGAATCGTCGGTGTCCGCGTAATTATGAAAATCGCAGTAACCATTTGCCCGAGGGCTGGTGTAGCACAATAGGGCTTGAGGTCCCCTAAGAGGTACATACACCAATCCCACCCCTATAAAAACCCCAAATCCAACCCACAAATCAACCCGTTAAGAAATCATAAGTAAAGGTCAGACACTGAGGGTGGCCACTGCCAGGGTTTTATTACGTCCTCAGCTGTGGTTCTTTTACGTCCCTCTAATACAGGGTTAGATAGTGTGGGGAGACAGGGCCTACGGTTTAACGTCCTTATCCGAAAGATGTGAAGGTCTAACCATTTGCAGATGTAATTACAAAGGCAGCATCTTCTCCTCAGTTATTTTAAGAAACCATTTTAAAAAACAGTTATTTTAAGAATAATAATATTTTAAGAATTTTTGTGTCTTATTTGAATATATTATATACTTTAACAAGCAATTTTTTATTTCACATGTTTAGTGACTTCACTCTAATCAGTACAAATAATTATTAGTATAAGAAAATTAACCAGCAAGCCATAAAAACCTTTGCAAGAACATTCCTTTCAACTTGCAACTAAAGACTGTTTTTGACCAAGATTTTTTTAAACCTGCTATGCTAGCATTATAATAGTCACATGGCACACATTGCAAAGGGGTTATACATTTAGCAACACAATAACATAAAGTCAAAGATTTATTTCACTTGTAATATACATCAGAACCCACATAAGGCAACAACACTAAAACCGTGAAGCAATGTTATTATAAAATATCTGATATAAATCTCGCGTTCTGATTGGCCAAAACTGATCAAGCGCGCGTGCAAAATGAGAGCACACAGCACGCATATTTGCATCGGTTGGCGAGATCTTTTCAGTGCCGTGGTTGTATTTTATAAAAGAACTAGAAAACTCACTTGCTGTGCTGTATTCAGTTGTAAAGCACTATGGGATTGGCAGAAACACTCGAGAAGTGCTGAGAAGCACTCCGCTTTACATCATGCTTCTCCTAACACTTCTCTCGAGTTCTGCCAATCACGCGTGCTTTATAACTGCACACAGCATGTGCGCTCGATCATTTCTTCAATAGGTTGTTTGCACGATGGCGTCATTTGACCTTCTCTACCAGAATGCTTTGTACATTTTCTTTCTTAT
>OCZR010019465.1:15507-26908 GCA_900234385.1 Anemonia viridis
GCTAATGAACTGAACAAAAGAAAGTGTGCAAGGGATTCTGGTAGTAGAGGTTAATGATGCCAACATGCAAAATGTCCTTTTATTAGTGTTTTATTGGTCACTAAATTTATTGTTTCATGGTTTTAGTGTATTCACTCTAATATTAAATAATTATCCCAACTAATAAAACACAGACAATAAAGATAGATTTTTACAATGATATTTTACTATTTTTTAGTTATTTTCAATTTGAATCTTTCAGCTGTTGATGTCGGTAATGTTTCCCAATTATTAGGTAATTTTTGTTAAACAGACATTACTTTAGTCTATTTTAATTACTGGGTATATTCTGATAACAACCTTGGGGGACATTATTGTTTTCAAATACAGTGTATGTATTTTGATAGAGAACATGGCATTGTGAACATTGTGGGCTTGCTTGGGTAAAACATTTTGTTCATAATGTGCATGCCTCCTCCACACTATATACTTGGGATCCCACTTTGAACAGTTATTCAAGTCCCTGGGGACCTGGGCCCAGTTGAATTGCATAAAACACCTGTAAGTTTTACATGTACACTTAAGTGGTCCCGTAAAATAAGTGTGTAGAGGACATTTTTTCTTGGTTAGTGAACAATATTCTACGTAAAATACCAAAAGAAACAAGCAAAAAAAAAGTTACGAAAACGGAAAAAATCCATTTCTTTCATAAAAGTTATGTCTTTAAGCAATTAATTAAACAAAGCTGCAAAAGGTTATTCGAACAGTTAAGACTCAAAGTTATACACTTTATACATCTATTTATCTTTCATTTCTTCTTTAAGTAAATCACTTACGATAGAGCTAAGGGTGTTTTATGCAACACATGTAAATGAACACGTAACGAAGAGTAAATACTTAAGTGCAGGTTTTATGCAACTGGGCCCAAGACTGTAGAACTTTAGTGCAAGTATACTTCTAAATATGATTGGATGCATGGCTATTGTCTAGCTAAGTATCGTTAATTAATGGGCATGGCTATCAATGATGCAGGTTGAATAAAAATGTAGGAACTTTTCCCCCTAAATTCCTCAGAATTAATACCAACTTGCTACAATCTAATCCACCTAACACAATGAAACTTCTGATCTGATGTTCTCTCATAGCTACAGGCATTGTAAATATAACTAGGTTCTTAAATATACCTCTTCTCGTAGCTCATTTCTCTATTACTAAGTAAACTAATATTGCTTTTCCTTTGGTAAGCACCAATAAGGTGTCCATACTCTATTTTATCATGCAGTTGCCTTAGCTTGCTGCATCAGATAACGTCATAATTTACTGAAGTGTTTCTCGTGGTTCTAATTGACCTCCACTTCTTCTCTATGCCTGGGTTATTTCTTTCATCATCTAGTGGAGAGGTGTGGGGTACACACTTGCACCCACACCACCACCTGAGTCAACTTTGTGCTCCCACGGCACACATTTCCCTTGTTCAACTTTGTACCCTCACTGTAGCTTTGAAGATATCCAAACATAGTAACTATCTTTCTTGAATAACATCAATTTTTTTTGTTCTGTGTTTTTCTTGTGTGGGTGTCCTTTCAATGCAGTACCCTTCCCTGAATGAAGAAAATTCTGAACCTACCCCAGGACTGCTAATCCAGACTGTTGTGAAATTTATGGAGGGTAGTAAAAACACAGGAAAAGGCGATCCATTTGGATTACTATTGTTTTGATGGTAGTCCAATAGAATTTAACACTCTATCCTTAATCAGTGGATCAAAGCATCCATAGCAATTTTCAAACATACACTGTGGTTTGCTATACTCCAGTAATTTCTGAGGACCAACTGTAAGGAAATGTTCCATGCTGTAACCAACACATGTGATGTTCTGTTCCTGGTAATCATCTGATTCCTGGCATACGAAAACTTTTCCAGTCATCTTCCCAACAAATAATCCCTGGTAAAAAATTAAAGACTTTAATCCTCTTATCCTCTAAAATATTTAACTCAATCTAGAAAACATTTTTTGATTGATGATCATTGTAATAATGCTAGTTGTCAACATCAAACTTCGGATCATGGGTTGCGCTTCAATGAAAACAGTGTAAGTTATAATCAGTATTGAATTTACTGTGGAGATTGGAAAGCCCCCGACCTTTTCACTTTTTGCATACTAGCCTTTTATATTTTCTAATCAAGCCCCACCCCAAACACACACACTTTTCACAGAAAACTGAAAGTCGCAATACGTAAAATATAACCTTACATTTATATCTATTTATGGCCAGGTGACTTTCCATTTAAGATTTTTTCAGAGATTACTACATCTATCAATTCCCTCATCCCCAAGGGAGACTTACTCATCCGTTAAATATAAATACAAGCCATATCAAGTCCTAAAATCTGTCGTTCTGGCTTGTCCATTGTACTATTTAAAGTAAACCTTTATAATGTCCTTTCTCCCTTCGAATATTCAATTTATGCCTCGCGCGCATTTTCGGGTTGTCAAATGGATTTCAATTTCCCTTTAATACATATATATATATATATATACTAGTAGCAACAAACAATCACAACCTTAGCAAATTGATTCAATTATATACTTTTCCTTTTCAATTTTCCCCTATCGATAGAGCGGGTTCACATAAATTTATATATTCGAGAATCGAAGTTTGATCGTTGTTCCTCGTGAAATTGCACACGTTTGTTAGTTGATGTTGACATGAATCTGACAGCACCGTTCGACAAAAAATTACCTGGTAGGTACAGCAGTAAACGCCCTACAAGCATATAAATCTATAACAAAGGAATAAATGGTTTCTTAAGACCTACCTCTAAAGGAAAAGGAAGGTTTCCTTGAAGAATAGCTATCTGTTCAACATCTTCATTGATGTAGTATTTTTTCCAGATTTCCAGGGTGAAATCATCAAACAGCGCAGTGGCTTCTCTCCCCGCGAAAATTATAACTCGGTTCAATCCATTTATAGACAGTTTCTTGTACTTAAAATCCTCTAAAAACTCGGAAAGGTTTTGGTGGTCGTTGACGTCTAGCTTGCTAAGCCTTTTGAAGAATTCTTCTCTGTTGATTTCTTTGTCGTGAAGGTCAAACGAGCTTGATACAGTGACGCCCGCCATTTTGGTCGACGCCGTCTGACAATAGATTGTGCTAAAAAAATAACAGATGAACAGTTTTATCTTGAAGCTTGCTGAGCAGATAGATAGCTTGTGTCTTTGAATTAAATTTCTTTAAAAGCTTTAGATCGACAACAAATCATGAAAGACTGATTGATAGTAGATATACGAAGACCATACTCTTTTTTATCGAACAACATATACATCGATATTGGCATCATAATGAATCCCGGTCAAATTATTATGCAAATATATGCGTTATTAATTCAAATATTTGTTTACAACATGACCGAAGGGTTCTTCATATTAAAACCCCATAAAAATATATTCTCACCAACCAACAAAATAATAAACAATAAAAAATGATATAAAGATTTTTTTTCCTACGGCGCAGTAACTAGGCACAATTTTGGGAAGCTGTCAAAAAAAAAAAATGTTTGATACATGCAATAATTTTACGTGGAAACAATTTCCGGAATTTTTCAACAATAGTAATTAGCATGTAAAATATAAAATGAAAAAACATCGTTGAATAGACTGGAATATATCAAAGGAAAGGTAAGGAAATTGAGTGAAAAATTCGCATATGTGGGAAAATGATTATTGAACAGACAGGGGAAAAGAAAAGAAAATAATAGAAAATATTTTCGATCAATGTTGACTGATGAGGAAGGATGTAAACTCTCTATGAACTTGATGTAAAAAGAAACGGAACGAACATGAATTGCTTAGGAATTTATTCATTTTCTTTTAAACAATTTCAAGGGACTTTTTAAAAAAAACCCTAAATGTTATCTCCGATTTTATAAAAGCTCAAATACTTTAAAAGCAGTTAAGTTCGATTGTTAAACAAAACAAAACAAATCAATGCCTTCGTCAAATCAAAACAATAATTGATATAAATAGAACAACGAGTAAATCCGCCAGATACAGATCAATGAACGGAATGTACTTTGGATCAAACTTTTTACAAATAATAAGCTTATTTAGTTTAATATAATTTTCTGAGATCAAAACAACAATATATTGTGCATAGGACAGTATTTCTGTTTAGGGAATAATTTGTTAAATAATATTTTATTATCCTGAATAAGCCCGCGAAAAAAAGTGATGCAGACGCGATGACGTCATTTTTGCCATGGTTTTGGGAATGACCGATCCAATGTGCATGTCGTGTGCATGTGAGTGGGAACTCGATATATCAGTGCCTGCATGTACTACATGTGAATCTCTCGTAAATCTATTAAGCTGCTTAGTTGTGCATTTTTGGGGTGCAATTGACGTCATCGTTTCAAATAAAGAAAAAATATTATTCTTGATATTAAAGATTTAATAAAAATCAATTGGAATTCAAGTTCTGTTATTTTTTTCAAAAAATACTAATTCCAAACGCTTAGTAATGGGAACTTTGCATTCTTAGATGAATAATAATTTCAAGGATGAGCTGAAAATAGAAAAAAAATAAAAGATCTATTTTTTTCTGCGTTTAAATTAAAATTTTGAAACCCCAATTTCTTAGAATGCGTTTTCAATATTTTAGTAGAAGAAAGAGTGTCTCTGCGGTTTGTATTGTCTGTAGTATTTTGACAAATTTTCAGAATTTTTCTGTCATCTGAACAAATATTTCTGCCAAATATTTATGTAAATGATGTAAACATGGCCGCGGTCACGTGACCAAGCCTTTCCTCGACCGACATTTTTAAACAAACGCGAAACGAGTCAAAATGGCGGCGGCGAAGGTCAACCAAGAAGAATACAAAAATATGGAAGAAATATCTTAGTTGGTGAGGCTCAAATGCCAAGGTATGTCCAAGAAGGCTAACGAAACAAGAACATACAACATTTCAGTTGTAGGACTGTCTGGTTTGGATAAAGACCAGAGTTTGTACGGTGTTGGCAAGTCTTGTCTTTGCAATCGTTTTGTGAGGCCGTTAGCCGATGACTTCATCGAAGATCATACTTCAGTCTTCAGTACGTCGGACTTTGGTGGTAGAGTCATTAATAATGACTCCTTCTTGTACTGGGGTACTACTACAAAGGTAGCAGAGGACGGAACGGAGTATAAATTTAATGTTATTGAGCAAACGGAGTTGATAGACGATGCTTCTCTTATGCCGCTCATTCGTGGTGTGCCCTACCCTAAACGAGCCACTACTACTAAGCTCAGCTCACCAGAAAAACTCATGTACATCAGTAGAGAGCAAGTGGCACTTCAGAATGATTACCCACAAGTTCTTTTTCCAACTGGGAAGCTTACAATTGATGGATTTTTGGTAGTTTACGATGTAGAGTCACATAACGCCAAGCGGCTGGAAGAAGCTCAAGAACGCGTTCTCTCTACGCTTCTCTCTCTCGTTCACAAAACTAAGAAACCTTTCGTAATTGTGGCCAATAAATGCGATAAAACACAGCTAAGTCTCTTACAAGAAGTTTATAGATTCATTCAGTCTAAAAAAATCAATCCTCCCATTGTTGAATGCTCGGCTATCGAAGATGTGAATGTAGACTTGGGTTTCGTGGTGCTTGCTCAGCTAATCGATAAGGGAAAAGTCCGCTCTAAGTTAGTTCCATACTCAGAAGCTCACAAAATACACCAAGAAATGATGGATAAAACCTTGCAGGATTACCAAGCTCTGATCAACAGAACTGTATCGGACTTTAAGTGTCTCTGGAAGAACGTGAAAAGAGAAATCGAGAAGGAGTATGAGTACCAAACCTACAAAGACCACTATGGGTCTGAGAGTTGTAAAAAGATATTTATCAAACACATACGAAAGCTTCGACGAGAGTTTGAAGAAAGAAAGCTCATGGAATATTTATTAGAGCTTCCACATGCTCTAGATAAACTTGTACCTACTATACATTCCCTAGAATTGTGTCATTATAACTGGGACATTTGTCAAGAGTTGATCAGGAATCACAAGGATTTTAGCGAATGGTTGATCATGTTGGAAGACAAAACGGCATGGAACGAAAGTGAACACTTGCACAGTGATGATGTTAGGATTCCATTTGATGTTTTATCGTTACCCGAGGCAAAACAAGCCTTCCAGATTCATATCGACAAACTAAAGGAGGCTGAGAAGAGAGTCAGGATGAAGAATGAGTTTAGGAAACTTTTGGAGCTGACACCACAGATTCGACCCGGGAGTGAATGGGACGAGATTGAAGGCATCTTGCAAAACGAAGAGAGTTATAAATACTTGTGCGAAAGTGATCGAAAGGAAATATTTAATTTATACCTAAGTGATATTGCCGAGAAGGCCAAGGCTGATTTCCAAGAGTTACTATTCGAGTCTGCTAGCTGTTTTACCAAGCTAGAACCTAATGCTACGACCCCCTCCGATGATGACATGAAGGCGATCTATGCTAGTTTATGTCTGGATGATAGATATAGACGGCTGGATAAA
This sequence comes from Anemonia viridis, assembly GCA_900234385.1. Lineage (NCBI taxonomy): Eukaryota > Metazoa > Cnidaria > Anthozoa > Actiniaria > Actiniidae > Anemonia > Anemonia viridis. Next base: position 22,015 of record OCZR010019465.1, read on the forward strand.
CTGGAAAACGCTAGGAAAATAAGGATTCTCAACCACATTGCTCTACTAAACAGCAGCTCTAGATGCCTGTGTGGACCTGAAAAATGTAGTGATCGACTGATGCAAGAAATAGTAGCTACAACAGCTCACAGGTAAGACTACTTAAATTAGACAATGAACACCATGCCTTATGTGGTTATAGTAAGGGTCTTGTGGTGTAGGGCTCTTATTCCTTATTCCTGAATGTGATGATCAATTTCGGTTTCTTATAACCAAGAGTATGGACCGATATTAACATCAATAGCATACTCATGCAGCGTGACTCGCTATGATATTGGGACAAATATTTACCGAAACCTTGAGGAAGTCTAGATATGAATGGATTGTAATATCATTTTAAACACCCTTGAATATCACACATCTCTACCTTTACTTATTCCAACATTTGTCTTCAAAAATTCATTTTATTTTGGATGCAAAAATATATTGATTTTTATTTCATGAACATTAATGTTCATCATAACTCCTATCATCTATATAAGACTTGCAAAATTTTAATAACCTTAGACATATTGGTTTTTCGTTTTTGAATCGTTTTTGCATAGTAATTACTTTCTTTACCATTTATTTTAATCCCTGATGAAATAATTTATGTATTGGCCTTCCTCCACAAAGATATTTAATTCATCGTCAGATATATTGCTGTTCTTTGTTTGACATTTTTCTTAATTTGTAGTACAAAATGAGTTTAGATAAATACAAAGCAAACACATTCCAATGTTATTCTGAGATCTATATAATGTAATCAAGCAAGCAATTATTCCTACAAATTACTCATGATATTGGCTTATAGAGCTGAATTCTTCCTAGACATTTCAATGGTGGTTTGACTACACCCTCAAGACAGGAAATCAGTTACCTACTTTTCTGTTAAAAATGCAACTTAATCTTTCAATATTCTAACAATGATTATTGTCAGTTTTAGCTGTTTTTTATCCTGAAGTCTATGAACAATCAGCATGAAACATAAATTACCAACTCACAGAATGTTTCTTAAATTGTTCTCTAAATGAATTTGTTGACAACATTGATTCAATTGTTGCATTGTGAAGAGATAAATGTGTGTTTGTATTATCACTTTAATTATTTTCTTTCTACATGAAATAAAAACTCTCAGACAGGCTTTAGAATTTGTAAATATTTCATCAGTAAACTCGATATTTCAAAAATTCTTGAGTGATAAATTTTGTGGTTCGCTTCACATGTCTAGCACAGAGCACATGCTCACATGAGAAAAGAGACAATTTGTGGCTGAATTTTTAATATTTCTATTGTTTTATTGTATTACACTCTGAACATTAGCAACAAATGAAATAACATTCTTTTATGCCTTCAAAATTGAAATTAAAACAATTGTTTTCAAAGGCAATTAATTATGGTATCAGTGGATGGCAGCATCAGTTGAGAACACTCTCAGCTCTCTAAATGCTAAGATTGTAGAGTTCTGAAGCACATGATGACAGAAGCATGTAATGCACACCTAAAAGGAACATACTGTACATGTCAATATCAACAACAAGTCAGATAATCAGTTGACACAAGCCAGAATGAGACCAGTCATCCTTAGAACTTGATTTATCAGATACACATTACTTTCAACAGATGTTGTAATTTGAATATTGAAGTCTCATGCATGATATTTACCTAATATATCCCAATTACATGGCTTGTATTATCCTATTCAGGTGTACAATAAATTTATTTGTCATCTCTTGTTAAAATATGTACTTAAAATTAGGCATTAGAATTAATTAATACACCCATCCATTTGTAATTAAAATGTGTGGTAAGACTGTAGTTGGTGATAACAGATAGAGAAAACAAATACAGGGGGTTTTATTCGATTGTACAAAGATAACAGTCCTTAAAAACATTTCCTATACTCTGTTTTTATAGCTTTTCAAAACATGAATATTCCAGATAATTCACATTTTATTTTAAAGAATGAGTCACTAATAGGTTACATAGTCTGTATTATGATTATTAAACAGTTGTGAATGTTAATTGTTGTTCATTTTCTAGAAGGTCATGTTTAAATGATTTTTTTGTATCCGGCAATTCAGAACAACTGTGTGCTGATGTAAAAATTCCTTTCTTCTGTCTGGCTCTTGTTTTGACTCAGATAATATTTCAGACACAAAGCATTGAACTTTGGTTTTATCTTATTTAGAAAGTAAAAGTCAGAGACAAAATATTTTAAACCCAACTTATTAAAAATATATGAAATGTCTAGCTAGTATTATATATTTTAAGGGTATGCTTGAAAATTAAGATAGGCATTACTGTTACTAAAAGTATTTCATGAATTTAGCCCAAAAATGTATGTTGCCTATCAGATTCCGATGAACCAATGTTAAGTTTATCAACACAATAGGACCATATATACAAATGTATTTGATAAATAGGCACCCATTATGCAGGCATTATGTGTTTGCTTGGCTATCTAAATGTCTCTTAAGTCATAGGATTAGGAAGTACACACTGTTCTTATATTATAGCCACTTAAACGTTATCTAGGAATCAGAGTAATGTGTTAATCCCATGGAATTAAAGCTTAGTGTGAATCCAAGACCTTGTATGTTGACATAGGGCTTACAAATGAATTTATACTCAAAACAAATAGAGCTGATCTGGTAGATACTGGAATAGCCCACTTTTGATATTTTGTAATGTTCACCATATGGCTATCATTTTCACACGCCATATGGTGTTATAAATTATTAATCTATCAACTGTTTTACTGAAAACACCGACACAGTTTGCACTAGTTTTCACTAGTTTCTACCTTCTGATATTCTGGTTGAGTGATCATAAACAAAGCAATTCAAGTCAAGGCTCTGGGGAAGTAATCCTAATATATTTGTTTATTTCCCTAGAGCTTTGTCTTACTGCTATTTTAAGAAACATGGGAACTGCGAGCTGCACAACGAAATTTGGTTTTTCACTTCCATAATAAATGATAATAATAATATTTAATGCTTATAACGTGCATTTTAACATGACTCATCAATCCAAAATTCCGTCTGTACCTTTTATATTTTTGACTGGCAGCAATGAAAAAGCAAATAATTTCCAACAAGTAGTTCGCAACTACAGAGTTCACATGTTGCTGAAAATAGCAGTAAATTGCTTTGTGCATGATCACTCAACCAGAATATTGAAAGTGGGCCATTAAGAAGGCATACAAAGAATCTTATTCTCAAGAGATTGACATGTGATCTAGAAGAAACATTATGCCTAAGCTAAATAGAACCATTGGTAAAATCTTACTAAAATCAACTCTGCAGATGTCAATCCCAGTAAAACTTATTCAAACAATCCATTAGGATATGCTTATTACATTGTCAAGAGAAAAGGTTTTAGATGGCATTGATTGCTCTCATAATATTGTTATAATATACTCTGTGACAGACACTATCACCATCAATAACAACTGTTATTTTATTAGGATTAAACATGCCTAATCCAAGAAGAAAGCTTTCTGTTTATTTTCCTTGAAATATGCTAGAAATATTGTATGTACAGTGAAATTTAGGGTTACCAGAGTTAGAGTTAAGCCTTGTTCACACTAGCGTCGTAATCATCATAACCGTAGTCATAGTCACAATCATAATCTCTTGCGATTTAGTGTAAATCAATACGACACTAGCCGAATGTAAAGCCTCGCTTCCTTGTTGTTTTCCCGCTAAACTGCGAAATTTTATCATGGCAGATGAACATCAAGTCTTGGTAACGATTATGATTAAGATTACATTCCTCTGGTCCACACCTGATTGTAAACTGACCTTAATCATAATCGTAGTCATACGAAAACAAACCTTTCTGATCTTAGCTTACGATTATGATGCTCTTACGATATACATAATGATGGCGCTTAAGACGCGATTTTTGATTCACACAGGGTTTTAACGTCAATTACGACTACGACTACAATTACACCTACGATTACGACGCTAGTGTGAACAAGGCTTTACACACAGAGTAGCTTATTATCCAAGTACCTCTACAGTAGTTTAAATTAGGGCTTATTGATTATTAGGGAGGAAGGAACCCAATATTCTGTCACATCATATTCTGTAACATCATGTCCTGCCTTGTCACATCATATTCTGTAACATCATGTCCTGCCTTGTCACATCATATTCTGTCACATGCTCAGGCTACATAATGTCAAAGTATGTTACTTCATTTCAGTGGTATTAACATTTCTTGCATTCTTCTTCAGACCTGAATATTCTGGCAGTGATGAGACCCTTGACAGTGAAGACAGCCAGCTCAGTATTGTTGTGTTGGGCAGTGATGGACTGGCACAAGCCCTCGCCATGGAAATTCAGGTGTATATTATTTCAAAATTGTATGGCATTGACTATAGCTGACAGTGTGATTCCTGGACTCAGAATCTTATGTGAACAGAGTATGTTCTCTCCCCCTTAACTCTAAATTTGAAATTAATTTGTGAGTTAGCCATGCCCTGACTTTGACTTTGAGTGGTTGTTTCAGGGTGTGGATAAAATATGAAGAGTGTTATAGACCTTTATAGACCTTTTTATTTTGTCTTGTGTTTCCAGGCACAGTGTTCTTATGGTGGAGATGGACTAGAGTTTGTCCTTGATGGTCGAATGTATGAGTTAGACTTGAGGGTGGTGGATGGAGATATGGACCTACCAGAATATGCCATTACAAACACTGATAATCCACCTCACAGTAAGATACACTTTGTGCATTTACCACACCCAAAATGATCTATACCTGTCCTATACCCTATAACATACATGTACCACACCAAACATGGTCTATACCTGTCATATACCCTATAACATACATGTACCACACCCAACATGGTCTATACCTGTTA
>OCZR010019580.1:0-27385 GCA_900234385.1 Anemonia viridis
CGACCAAAGAAAATGAGAGGTATGGTCACATAATAACTGTATTGATCCACCTTAATTGAAGAAAATATTTGCTTTTATTATATGGCAAGGTAATTTCACGTAAGTTATGGACCCTCGTTTTTTCCACTTTTTATGGCCCTCGCGCTATGCTCTCGGGCCGTAAGTCAGTGGAAAAAACTTGGTCCATAGCTTACAGTACAGACCTCGCACTCAGTCATAAGAACTATGTATTTATTTTCTTGCAGTTAGGAAGACAAATGCAGATGCAAAGGCAAATGCAGCAGCGTCAAATGGCATCCATGCTTGCAGGATCAAGAGAAATGTTCAACTGGATAGCATCATTTTATGGTCTGGCTACTGTGGCTATGTTTGCAGGGTAAATATCTTTAGGCCGAACACAAAAAAAATTAAATAGCTCTTATTAACCGAATGCAAGGTCCGTACCCTAAGTTATGGACCAAGTTTTTTCCACTGCCTTATGGCCCAAGCGCATAGCACGAGGGCCATAAAAAATGGAAAAAACGAGGATCCATAACTTACGGTACGGACGGAGCAAACAAGGTTAATATCTAATGATATTTATTATATGGCAAGGCTAACGAAGTAATTTCGATTTTCGGTCCGTACCGTAAGTTACAGACTGCAAATCAACCAATCTTAACACGTGAAATTCCCTAGCCATATAATAATGTGATGTATAAATAGTATCAAATCTAGTTACATCAGTAAAAGAAATCTGACCTTCGGACCCCAATCTTGTTCCTCGTGCAACAGGAAGCACACCTTTTTTTATTTTATATTAGGTACATGAAGACAAAGAACCCTTCTGTTCTTGCACCATTTCTTCCATTGTCCTTCGTTGTTGGTTATCAGGCAGATTATGTATATGGGAATAAAATAGAGAGAGTCAGAGGTGAGCAAACATGTTACTGCTACAGCTGTACCTTATATTTCAGAGATGTTTTGAAAAGTTAATGGGATTCATGAAGGAAATTAAGGATTATATTGTCGTTGTTTTTTTTTTAAATGCTTTATATCATTTAGTTTGCCCACAGAAGCTCATCGAAGGAGCCCCTCCTTAAAGGGACACTTGGACGAAAACTCCCCAAAAATGAAAATGACTTGAAAACTGATGAAACTTATCCATATGAGCCTGATAGTCCCAAGCAATAAATTTTCCCCTCAGTCATACGTGGTGGATAAAAATTACGTACTATTATATTAGCATCTACATTTGGAGTAAATGACGTCATTTACTCAACCTTATTGTTCTCTGAGCTTTTAAACCCACATTTCTTGGGAATAGTGTGTCTAAAATAAAGGCATTTTAGGGATGTTGTTCTTAAATGGCTTCTATAATATTAATTTTATCCACAAATATTTGAACTATTCGTACTTTCAAAATTTGGGGCGTTTTCGTCCAAGTGCTCCTTTAACTAATTCTTTGACATCATTTCTCTAAGTTCTTCATTCCCAGCGGGGCTTGTGATTATTATTCATGGTTCTGACTCAAACAATAGCAAATCAATCACAGTTGCAGCAGTTTTCGTTCAACTAGTTTGTTGAGCTTGTGGGACATAGCAACAGTAACCAAGGGGAAATTGGAACCATCAATGGCTGGTTAGTCACCAGTCCTGATGACCAACCAAAGTACTGCAGTATTCTAATTAAAGTGCATACTACATACTTCATACTACATCACCCTTTCAGTACCATTGTATGCCTTCAAGTGATTCCCTTTGACTCATGAACATTGAGCTGCGTCCTTGGCAATTCATCTGTGCAATTCAGCTGTTTGAGCAGCAAGGAAGGATGATTATCCGCTCCAAATTTACCTTTACTGTTGTTCTCAATTCTTAGATGAAGCAGAAAGAATCATGAGAGAAGAACAAGGTCTTCTACTGGTACCTAATGGCATGCCTACATTTAATGACATTGAACAAGGAAGACTTGATGCAGAAGGCAAGACTCAACAGTAGCTGATATAGAAACACCCTAAAATGTACCCAAGGGGGTTCCTGGCACATTTTGTATGGATATGCTCCACCTGAACACCCAAACCCTTACCCTTTCTTATGCCAAATTTCAGCAAAACAGTACCCCTTTCATATACTTTTTAGTCCTAGTCCCATTGACTTTCCTTTTAGATATCTTAACTCATGAATCCCCCAGGAGAATCCCAACCCTTAAAAAAATGGCAAATTCGCTACCCTTTATACCTTTGGCCTCAAATGGGGACCCCTTGCAGGTGGAGCATCCCCGTATAGCCCACTATAGGGAGTACCCCTCCCCCCGGTAAAATGTAACCTTTATTACTAGCATTATTCCAATACTCAAGTTAAACAATTCATAAGCATAAGTACATGTAATATTCCTTAAAAATATAATTTATATATACGATGTGGGTGGCCAATTTCATGGGCTGTGGAGGGGGAGGGAGTGTTAGTGTTATAGCCTACCATTTTTTCCCTTTTGACACACTATTGTTTTATATACCTATTTCAATAAACATAGTCATAGATGATAGGAAATAGGTCATTCCACGATACAAGAATAGCTGGAATAACTTGTGTTTCTTCTTCTTATTCTCGTCAAGAACACAGAGCTTAGTGTTGAGATATTCCGTGTTGTTTGTAGTCCATAATTTTGTACTTTTACGAATAGTCCTTCACAGTTCCCTGCGCCATCTTGAAAGGTAGCCGTGCCTTTGCATTGAAGCGAGACGAACGGTGAGCTTGCAATGATAGAGACCTGTGAATAATTGTTTTTTGAAATAGTTGTACATGACATTGTATACTTGTGTGAACGTTTCTCTGATTGCATTCACATCAACCATTACCCATAGTGCATTTTGGGCTTGGTATGAAAAATGCAACAAAACTTTCACCAACGTTTTTGAAATTGCTGTATACAGAATCTAAGGAGAAGAAGATCCTACAGCTATCAAGGTCACAAAAGCAATAAGATTCTCGAGGTCAGTCACATCCTAGGATATAGCTCTATCTAATGCACACAACAGCCCCATTGCAGTGAGCTTTTATTTTGGAAATATGTTATTTATAGGTCGATTTATTATTATTCTGAAAACCAAGACATTTCTCTGTAGGAAAGTAGGGAGCTGATATTGGAAAATTTAAGAGCCACTATAGTATGGAAAAAGGGGGGACTGTAGTCTCCCCAGCCCCTCCCTCTCCACGCCCCCAGTGGTATCTTGTTTCATACTGAGTGAGCTTGCAAATATCAGGATAAGCCGTCACAACCCACTTCACTTGCTTCAGTTTTGAGAATTCGTCTGCTCAATGCAAAAACCTACCAACATCTGTACGAGTGCCTGATGATGTTATATTGCAACTCCATATGTTGCAGTTACAAGTGCATCTGCACGGCATGTGTAAAACGTTTTGAGCTGCGCTCACGAACTGCCAAGTCGTTCGTGATGCCCTCGGGACAAAAGGGCTTCCAGACGATCCTCATTGAAAGTCAAACTGATCGAGTAGAAACCGATAAATGGCTTTAAATACTTTGACCTACATGGATCTTTGACTTCTTCTTGTGTAGTATCCCTTGCACTACCGTTTTCTCCTCTGTCAACAATGGATTTCTTCCAAATTGTTTTCTTATTTGAAGATGTTTTTTCTTGAGGAATTTATTGCTATTTCGCTATCATTTAGATTATTATTGTCTGTCATCGTTTACAAGGTATTTCTGCAAGATAAAACAAATCTTGAGTTGCTTATCGGAAAATTACGTTCAAAATTTGACACTCGATAAAATTCACATCATTTCACTCGTTTACACTAGCAACTGAGCTGTTCTTGATTAATTAAAATTCATGGCACAAAAAATTCATGGAACAAAGTTTGAGATTACAAGTCAGGAGAAGGAGTGACTGACCCAAAAATGTATTAATAACTGAATATTGAGCTACGTGAAAGAATGATCGCGTCAACCAACCAACCAACTTTTTTTGCTCTGTCACCACTTCACCAAAAAATACCGATTATCAAATGGGATAACAACTTATCATCAGTAACATATATTGTTTGAAATTCGATACTATCGTGAGTTTCAGTACAGATCTAGAGAAGCGAATTGGTCCTCAGGGCTTATGAAATCACAAGCTGATGATGTAGAGCGGGCTGGAAGATCACGCAGTTGCTGTGAAGTCAAATTAGGTAAATAAGTAGCTTTAATTTTATATCCCATTTTTTGTGAGTTTTCACATCGAATTAGATAAATAACGGTTTCCTATTTCAGATTTTAAAAACTCTGATTTTTCTTTCGGAAATTACGCGTGTTTAGAACGGTAGCGGTGAAAGTCGACGGACCATGCCACTGCGGACTTATTTGTCGATGTGACTGAGTCGAAAATGCAAGTCTGAATAGTCCATTTTACAGTTCTGTTTATTGAACACGAATAATAGTTTCAAGTGGAGGTTGGAGTAACCGCGCATAACATTTACCCGTCAACATGGTAGCTTTTAGGCTGATTTTAATATCCGCGCGCGACTTGTCGTATACGGCATGTCGTATGATTTTAAGCCATAGTTTAAAATTCTACGACAAGTCTTGAGGCCGCGTACTTCTGTCGTAGGACCATTTACACGACACGATTTTGAGCTCATTTTTGCCGTATACTGACGTCAAGTCGCGCGCGGCAAGTTGTGCCGTGTATGTAAATCAGCCTTTAGGGTGGTATCCGAGCGCTCCATGCGCAAGCTAGCTCACTAAATACAGCTAAATAGCACGAAATAATCGAAGGTCATTTTGTACTATTGCACTACGTCAGTCTTCCGAAAGCCATTTGAGGTTTAGAAAAAAACATAAGTACAAATAAAATCATTCTTTTGCAATTAGGCAGAATTTGAAAATTCGGCTTCTTTTGCGGCGGATGATTATGCGGAAGGTACGATGTTAAAGTCGTACTGGCTTCCTTTAGAGTTAGACTTGCTTTTTGAACTTTCTTGTCCGCCGACTGTCTCTAGACGCACGTAAATTTACAAAGGAAAATTGGAGTTCCGCTTACGACTTCCTTAAATGTTCTTAAGTCCTTATTTTTTAACTTCAATAATAGTGTAATTAGACCACCGATAATCAGATAATTCTTATTTGCTTGTTTTCAAAGTAATTCGACCAATGTTTTCCTCAGTTGAACGTCATGTCGGGGGAGTTTAGTACGTAATGTGGTGTTAATTTGACTCATTCTTCATTTTGACGTCATATATTTCTCTTTTGTAGCGCTATAATTTGCTAACTTACCGGAAACTTCGGCATTCTAAGTCCTGTTTTACATGCAATCACTGTCTTATAGCTCACAGCTTTTCAGTAACTGAACTAAGTAAAAAAAATCTATGAAATCTCTCGGTGCAAGTAAAATGTTTTAGAGTTGGGAAAAAAGACTTAAATAATTTATTTTAGCGACTGAACATGGGAGTTTTTCGGCGGAAATGAATTGACCGAATTTTTTAGCTCTTCAAAGCGGATCACAAAAGCGCGCGAAAAAGAATATGCTGCGCATGCGCTGCTCGTTCATCGGTGTCTTGTGAAAAAAAATTTCGAGATCACGAGTAAAATATCATTAATTAAGTAAAGCATATAATTTTCTACACGACGTCGGAGCAAGTTGTATGATTTTTTTGACGCTCGGTGTATACAAATATGATCGTGTTCATGCAGGAACTCTCGATGAAATCACTGAGTACGTTTGGCTTTGTCTTTAGCTCAAAGTGATTTACGTACACTTAGATTTTCGTCCTTTTTTAGCTACATTACTCAATGTACCAAGATAAAAATCATTCCATTAATAGACCTGAAAAACCAAAAGAAATCTAAGCCATGAATAGATTAACAACCATTCAAGCACTACTGTGGAGTGCGATTTTACAGTAGAATTTAATACTGCAAAGCTTTGATGGCTGGTAATCCGGATTTGCCTTCTGGCAATGTCTGGCAGGATTCGCTCAATTGTGAGATTCTCTTCGTTACGCCTTCCTTTTTCTTGCTTATAAGTTAGTAGAGGATGGCATTTCCGTCTTAAACTCGCTCAATCTTCAGCTTTGTTCAACAATCATAATTTTTTTCGAAAATTCTTTATCATCTCAGTCAACTTCATTCAAAAATTATCTTTTGTGGTTTTATTCTTACTGATTTAGTTGTCATCATTCTCGCTTAGTAAGTTCAAAAACTGATTTGAAAACTTAGGAATTATTAGAACAATTTAAAAGAAAATTAAGGTTTAAATTTAGTTTCTGACCTAATGCTCTATATTTATGACTTCTAAAACGTCGAGAACTTTAAAGATAGGAATGTCAAGCAACGTACATCAGAAAAAGAGAACAAACTGTCTTCATAAACGCACTCGATGATCATGACATTGTATCAACAACGCGATAACAAACAAACCACTCGAAGTTCTTTGATAGAAAACTAGTCTAAATGGACCACTAATCTGGGAATCTGCAAAGACATTTACATATCAAAATATTCTAGTCATTTGTTATCGTTAACATCAGAAGTATAATCCGTTTTCTGCTGATCGTCACAGTTCTAACCTTCGCCGCTGCACCTAGCTTTAGAATACATACTATTATTAGAAATGTGTTCTTTCTTGAGTGAGTATAAGAGCGGAAGTTAATGGTACAATATTTCATTGTATAATGAGATGTGCTCGAGACCACTCGGCGATTTTCAAGGAGTTTTCTCTAGATTTTCAGTCAAAGGTAAAGTGATCATTGTTTAATCAAGATCTGTGTCATATCATGTGTGGAGCCTGAATACGTGGTGTTGGTTATAGCTAGTTACTCGGGCTACCTGCAAGGTAGGCCGAGTCTAGGTTTTAGTTTTCTAACTATCAGTCTATCTATAGTCATGTCACGATTTCACACGACGTAATACAGCATCCACAGGTAGCCCGAGTGAACGCCCGTTAGGCTTTTTTTGGGGATCAAATTTGAACTCTGAATCAGGGTTTTTGGGGCGTGGGGAATCGTAGTATTTATCCAATTAAGACGTCATAAAACTCATCAATATCGATAAATATCGTAGCCATTTTAGATTTATTTTCAATGAGTCTGCTAAACGTTTAGTAACGTATTTGATCAAGATGTTTTAGCTGAAGAATGACTTGCTTGATTCTCTCAAAAAATCGTCTTCGTCTCATTCATCATTCAAGGTAGGAAATGTTTAACCTAAATTTTTGTATCTCTAGAATTTCTTACTTTATATCACAGAATTTCTTCCTTGTTATTTTCCAACTTTTCTACTTTGTTTTTCAAGCCAAATTGTCTTTTTTGTCTTTTTTGTCAGTATAAAGTTTACTCGTAAACAAACATAAAACTAGCTGCCCGGCCTATTACTGACGTTGTAGCTAGAGTTATTTAGTGTTCAGTCGATCTAAGTTTTACTCCTATTTTCTATAGCACTTCACAGCAATCTAGTAAAAGGAAAGGAATTTCTCGTTTAAGTCTTTAAGAACTACATATGAATATTTAAAATCTGGCCGTGGTAAAAATTCACAAAAAAAAGCCCGAAGTGGCACGAGAAGTTCCGGCTACGTACTTCAGTGCTTGCGGTTGTACTGATCTTAAAAGTGCAGCGTTATTTTGCCAACACAGACAACGTAGTAGTATAGACCTAAGCTAATGGCAGCCTTACTCTTTGGTGCCTTTGAAATACATTTTAAGCAATGGAGACTTTTAGTTACGTAAACTGACCGCCAATTGAGCGAGTATCGTGATAATGTAATGTTTCACACGAGCCTGTAAAGTGCATGTGTGTTTATTTTACAGCTCTGGGTCTAGCTCATTGCATCGGTTATGGAAGTTTAACCGGATTACATCAGCAATGACTGATAATTTAATGATAACCCCTACAAAGGCTAAAGGATTAAGCCGGCTTTAATGATATATTCTTGTGAACATGATGATGATGCTTGCTCGAAAAATACAACGAAATCATACGCATGCATGTATGTATGTATTTTAACTTGCGACCTAGGAACTACGAAACTACCATCATCAGTTCGCAGCATTTCGGCGTAGTTTTAATGTCAATTAACTGTTGTAATGTCCGGGTTTTAAGGCCTACTGCTTAACACCAGCCAGTGCAAACCAAGACAAGAAAAAATGAATCATCTTCAGTTCGAAGCATTCAGTTGCACACACAAGAGTCTCTCATATAATATCAGTTTTTTCCCTCTTTTTGAGAAAACTACAAAATCCTTTCTGGTAACGTAGCAAAGCGGTTGAATAGTACAAATATATTTTCCATATCTTCACAGGTAAAAGTTTAATCTTCTTCTCGGCTTTCGTTCCGCTTACTTTTAAAAAGGCTTTTGATACGATCTAAAGAATGAAAGTGGTTTAGCAAATGTTGTTATTTTTGATGGCAATAAGCGAAAACTTGGCAATAAACGACTGTCTGACTCGTATAGGGCCCTTTCTTTCCTGTACCGTGATTGGATGCTCGTGCACCTTTCTGCGTTTTGATTGGGTAAGATTGGAAGCCATTTGAGAGCTACTGTATCCGTGACCGTGCAAATTTCTGTGATTTGATTGGGTAAGATTGGAAGCCATTTGAGAGCTACTGCATGTACTGTATCCGTGATTGGATGCTCGTGCACCTTTCTGCGTTTTGATTGGGTAAGATTGGAAGCCATTTGAGAGACACTGCATGTACTGTATCCGTGATTGGATGCTCGTGCACATTTCTGCGTTTTGATTGGGTAAGATTGGAAGCTATTTGAGAGCTACTGTATCCGTGACCGTGCAAATAAATGCGATTTGATTGGGTAAAGTTCTAAGCTATTTAAGAGTTACCGTACCCGTGATTGGATGCCGTTCACCTTTCTGCGATTTGATTGGGTAAAACTGGAAGCCATTAACTAAAATGTGATCTTTTCTTCATCAAAAATAATCGGAACTCATTTTGAGATCCAATCTGTTTTATCGTCACATTTCCGTATTAATGTAGGCTTCTTGTCTCGAATTTAAATTAAATGATTACCCGGAAACAACTATATACCTTAGTAAAACGGCGAGTTTTTCCATTCAGTAGACTGACCTTTTCGCCTTGGGCGAAATGTTGAAATTTCCTATATCACGTGTCATTCTCTTGGGAATAAGATTCTTCGTTTGAGTTGTATCCATATTCATGTGTCTTCTCATGTGCAACCGTTAAACAAAGAAATGATACTCTAGGGAAAGACACGTGGACTTGAGAATAAGATTCTTTGTTTGAGTTGTATATATTCATGTGTCTTCTCATGCGCAACCACAAAACAAAGAAATGGCACTCTAGGGAATGACAAGTGGATCTGAGAATAAGATTCTTCGTTTGAGTTTTATCCATATTCATATAAACAAAGAAATGGTACTCTAGAAAATGACACATGGTCTGAAATAAAAAATATTATACCTCAGCCGATCGAAAAGGTTTATGGACAGCCAGAGTCTTGATCTATCCCTGCCAAAGCATCGTTAACAGTGGCGGAACGAGGAGGATCATTTCCCACGATCACCTGTTTCGTTATTTTTTCAACATGGCGCCGTTTTCAGATTCAAGAAAGATGAGATTGACTTTCATCAGTCCTTAGTGGCCAATAATGCTCCCCCATTTCAAGATCCTACTGAGCTAGACCCGCAACTGATTATATTGGTCATCAGTTAGAGCTGACGAAATGATCCAATTTGCATGCTCGGCTGTAGCAGACCATATCCAACCCTTGCCTACTCACATCATAAGAGCAACCGGCGGGGAAGCCATTTCAGTGCGCATGAGGTTACAGGCACACCTTATACGGATATTAACTTATAATCTGTGTATAGCTACGACAAAAACTGTATTCAGAATTCTTGCACTCACTGCGTTTCTTGGTGGTCTACGGTATTGTTGTTGTTGTTGAGAGGAACCGGCTGAGGGAGACTGCACACTGCAAGAACAACTGGAATCATTTTCAGATGATGTGGTTCTTATCACTGTGACCACCCTGGACAATTAACTTAGTAGGACATGACGAAGAATCGCTTCAGTACGTGAAAGAAGACTCACACTTGTTAGGGATCGAGTCATTGATCTGTTCAAGTAGGCAGAATGGATATGCGTGCTTGATTTGTAGGAAGTCATTGATCTATTCAGATAGGACGACATTTAACCGCAAAGGGAAGAATGGATAGGCGTGCTCGATCGGTCACTGATGTCTTCTATTAGGACACTGACCAAGGACAGATTGTATGCAGTGTAGATGGAACATACAATCAGTTAACGCAAGACTGAAAATCCCATCAGGATTTCGTGTTATCACAAGATAACTTCTGCTTGACAGGATACAAATTACTATAAATTTTGGAACAGTCTTATGTCGTTTTTCAATCACATGGATATATATTGCAGATGAGTGTACTTATTGAAGAATGGAATGCCTAGACTGTAATGAAGATTTCGTGCTGGCCCTCAAGGCAAGGCCATCAGCAGGGTGTGTTACAGAAGTCTTCTAATTGTCATCAATACTTTGCTGTATTCCTTTTCTAGTGGCTTTCTGAACTATCAGTTCCATTCTCGTGCCATGTTTTTCTAGGACAGACTCTAGAATAAAGGATCCCCTTTCGTATATTACATGCTTGGGGCGATTTTCTTGATAATTGTGCTAATGAGGTCACGAGAACATTTTGGACACGACACGTATTTTTAGCTACAACACACAAAGGGTTAATTTTTTTACTTTTTTAATCCCATCTTCGTGTGGGTAATTTTGCTTTGGAAATATTTTTATATATCACTATTTTGCAAGACATGGTTTGCTCTTGCGATGTCAATGATAATGTACTGCTATAGCGCTCTCCAATGACTCAATACATGAGACCTAAGTCACTGTATTTCCTCTTAAAGATAAAACTCTTCGCCTAAGTGTCATCCATGTGTTTTATATTATAGAATGATAATGGGAAATAGTCGATCTGAGACCTATAGGAATTGTGGGAGTTCGTTAAATCGCGAATGCATTGTCATACTCACACAGATACTAGTATTCCAGAATTAAGTATTAATATTCAGGCATGATTACAACAACGTCTCAGTATAGTTTGTTTAACTTCCACAATGCCCATCGGTCTCAGATCGACCTTTTTCCATTATCTCCCAGGCCTTCTTAAAGATACTGCGGTACACAAAGTCCTACAAAGAAATAAAACTCATGGGAATGATGCGTGATCTGAAATCAGAAAACAAGGGTGAGATCAAGTACTCAATAACTTGAGTCATTCAGTTAACTGAGTGTTGCTTGATTCATTGAAACATTTGGAAACCAATTTCACTGATATAGATCTCGCGATTTATGTCTTTTCCTTGTCATAAAGTGACAAGAAAGCAATAATCCCCAAGGGATTGGTCGTGTGGTCTAAGATATCGTGGCAAACAGAATCTAATAAGACATATTTAGCTTCACATTGCTGCAGTTTTCAATCGTATAATGTAGTTTTAGCTCTAAATTCTCCATGTCTTTTATTAGGATTATCCACAATTTGCTAAGGATTAAAAAACAGGTTATCAAAACAGCAGATACTCAGATACGGCGGTGTTAGCTCACGGTGTGAGAAGTCATGAAAGAACTGAGAGAACACAGACGAACCTGCTGTTTGATACACCAATAGTGACAAATGGGGCGTTAAAACTTGTATCTGAAGTAGCAATAAGGTCGCCCTTTCACGCTGTCTAAGTATTCGCTGTAATTGGGATTCCATCAAATTAAATCTCTCATTCTTGTCGTCTCATTTCCACTCAATTCGATATCATTTTACGCTTGTCAATGTGATCTCTCGAGCTGCTCGCCCGCCTGATTTCTTTTTAAAGCCCTACAAGCTGTTTAGGTTGTCGCTGGGGTGACATTTTGGCTGGAGATTAAAGCCGACTGGACTGATCGATACTAGGTCTATTATCATTAGTCAGGTAGGTCTTGCTCTTTGTTTAAACATTTTAAAAGGTATTTGATGTAAGCGAAGTCTTTGATTGGTTTTGTTTAATAATGTGAAACGGGTTGTGTGTTCCGTAATGCGCACACGTTTTTGAGGCCCGATGATTTCATTTCTCATGCATACGACTTCACAGTATTTATACCGCATGTTACACATACGTACTCGAACCTGAATCGTGGTTAGACTTGTACAGACACATGTAGGATGTTCCTAGCTAAATTAGTTTTGAATTCTGCCATCGACTCTAGAACAAAAAAAACTGAACATCTTGCGGACCCGACTCACTGAAATTGATAGGCCAACCGGAATTCTGGAAGTGACCAGACTAACAACCTCGAGTGTGGTTTGGTAATAAGTTCACGCTGAGGGAGTTGGAGAGAAGAGGGTTGCGTGCTGCGAATCTATCAACTCATCTTCAGAATATTAATAGCTTAGAAAAGCAGCTGTGAGTATTCAATACCCGTGAAGAAAATACTCTACAATTTTATTGGATGGATATGCCGACATGCTATGCAGTTGAATCAGACAAGAGGAAACAAAAAGCGGAATTTGTTTTTGGTGTTAATAAAGACGTATTTTTAAAAGGTGCGACATGGTGCGACGAAGGCTAGAGTATCGGGCGTCGTGTCGGACATGTTTGGTTGTGTGGTATTAAAGTATCAGGCGTCGTTTAGTGCGTATTTGGTTGTGTGGTACAAAGTAATTAAAAATATTAGCAAAAATAGCGTCAGATCTGAATAGAATAAGAACCATATTGCGCCAAATAGATAAGAAAACCAAACAATGTATAATATAAAGTTAAAAAAAAGAAAAAGAATCGAGATAAAATGCGGTTTTTATTTTCGATATTGAAGAATTGAAGAAGATAGTCTTAATTATGATTGTCACTCAATTTCTTTTGGTTATTATACAAATTCCATGTGTTGAACATGGATCAAGTTGTCACGCCTATTTTGTGCATCACAAAAATTAGAAAGACTGAGTTGTTGATTTTGTGATTTAATTTTGTGGATAATAGTTTTATTCGCTTTTAATTATGAGCGATGTTTGGATTAGGGCTGCGCATGCGCGTTACTATGCTCTTGGATTCCCCATCTGTGGGATATCAAGATCGCAATCACGTTAAACAAATTGTATCGGGATAGATCTGGATAGATCTGCGAACTGAAGAAGGAAGGGATGAATTCAAGAAGAAACTATGGGACTGATAGGATGATCAAGGAAAAGATTAGAAAACAAAGAATTAAGAGAGACAGAGAGAGAGAGAGAGACTGGAGTGAGAGAGAATTTTTATTATCCGACATGACGTCATCACTTTGTTTACGTCACTCTTCATAGATTCATTTCAATAGGCCACTACCACACTACACTACTATTATAGAACTTTATAACTGCCGGGTGAAAAATGACAGCCATGTTTGTAGTTTAATGAGGATATCCGCTGACCTCCAATATGGCGGTCCCATGTCTGGAAATATTTCTCGAATCCTTGATTTAATTCATCGATGCAATAATCATGCAACTGATATGGTCATACCC
The DNA here is from genome assembly GCA_900234385.1 of Anemonia viridis. Classification (NCBI taxonomy): domain Eukaryota; kingdom Metazoa; phylum Cnidaria; class Anthozoa; order Actiniaria; family Actiniidae; genus Anemonia; species Anemonia viridis. The sequence goes on from OCZR010019580.1 coordinate 13,506, forward strand.
CTCTTCTCCCCTCCCATGACTCCCAGTGGACAAACTGGTATGATGTTGATGACGTCGTCAGTGACGTCGCACGGGAACTGAGCTGAGAACTGTTTGAAGCCTCAGTTAATACGTGTTCAGTGCGGATCGTGCTGACCAAATCACGCAGCGTCAATAAACCAAGCCGAGGTGATATACTCGCCTTATGAATTACAGCACGTGAAACACGCGAATTAAAACAATTATAGATCTTTGGTTAACAACAAATGTCCTCATGTCTCGAGTGACGAACTTTCAGACTTCAAATTCTGAATGTCTGAAGAATGCAAAGCAAAAACATTTTCAGGTAAAAATTTTTTTGCCATCTGGAATTTTTCATTCCTTTCTTTCTTTCTTTCTTTCTTCCTTTCTTTTTTCTTTCTTTCCTGATGAATACAAGTAGCAGAAAACAGTTATTCTTATGAAATACTAACATTTTAAAAAACACTGACAATACTCATCTAATGACTAATCTGTAGGGTATGTTTTTTTATCTAAATTGTTGTAATGAAACCTGATCAAATTGAATAATTCTCGCGTGATTCTCAAGACCGCGTGCGTCAGTATTCGATACTGCCGTTTGGTCGTAATATTGCGGGATATCCTGTTCAATTTTTCCAGTGATATTTACAGTCACAATAGTACAGATTACAGCTGTAACGTGTAGCTTTATTGTAGAGATTTCAGAAATTTGAAGTCAAAAAAATTAACTAAGATGTAAGATTAAACCCAAATATTAAAGATTACTAATTATTATTTCATTACGTTTAATACAGTTTATATCAACATCGTACACTCAATATGAACAAAAACTCGAATATTATTAGTTTTAACAGAATAAAGATTTTGTCTCATCGACTTGCTTGGCAGAGAAAGTGAACAATGGCGAATTCCCAGTCTTCCGCTGGAGTTTTATTTTTATTTATAATCTCAAGGCGGCATTACGACGTAGATAGCATTTAAATTATTCCAAGCTAACGTCATTCATGAATTTCAAACTTTCCGGCCGAGATAAGTCTCTCCACCTCGGCTCTAGACTCTATGAATCAATATTGCTAAAACAGAATGTGGTCTTCAGACCTCCACATTGCACTTCAATAGAGAACTCTCCGAGTTGTATTTCATTAAACAACTCATTTCTACACTCTCACTATGGTTCCTTTGGCCGGTTAATTAGATTTAAGTTACTTTAATATCCGGTATCTACTCCAAAAGATAGGCTAGAAACAAAAGAAACCCTGTCGGAAAAGCTCCTAAATAAGTTAAGTGAGAAAAACAATGCGTATATAGTCTTTGGAGTATGTCTTACGGACAGCTGTTGTGATGCATCGCTCGCCCATTCGATATTCGCCTTCACAATCGGTCTTACGTGAACAGCCAACAAAAATTCTCGATGCCAGGACTTCAGGTAGAAAATCATTAAGGAATGAATATCAAAAACCTTCATTGATGAGAGGATTAAATAGTGTTATTTTATAATTTTTCAGCAGGTCTTACTGACCATGTTTATCGCTTCGTAATCCTTCATAATGCCACATTTTTGACGTGAGTGTCGACCAAGGTTTGGTTATCGATTCTTAATATTTTTTTAGACTTTAAGTATTGCTATTTGGTTTAATTTCTAGTATATTTATCAAGGCTTCTCTCAGAGTATCTTATGAATGTTATTCTTATCGTATCTCAAGTCATCAAAATATGTGGAACTACTATTTCTAAAGCATGGTAAGACGCATGCGCAGATAAAAAGTCAAAATTGATGTTTTCTTTTCGATGGAAACTTGAAACAACGAATTAAATGCTCTTCAATTCGTGTTTTTTGTGGAATTAATAAGCTAATTATACTTATAGTTTGATTTTTAGAACTAAGAAGCGCGAGATTTTGGTTTAATTTTGCCGTGTTTTTTTTTCTGTAAATCCCTGTTAGCTGTGAACTAGATTTCAATTACATCTTGTAAACAAAGGTCAGGGCTGGCATCAAATATTGACTCGAAATAAATGAATATAATAATTCAAATCCTTTCTACATAAAACCCGGTGTAAATAATGTGATTGCCTTGGATTTCACAGGAAGAAAACTCTAGAAGAGATTAGTGTAATACATTGTTTTTTCAAAATATGTAAACATCTTACAGCTTCCAATCCTTCGGGTCTAAGATGTAAGGATTTTCTAGACTAATGAAAAGAGGTTTATCTGATAGATGTTGGTACTAAACGAAAATCTGATCTTATCTTTAACCAGTATTAAAGTCAATTCTGGGATTTCATGGATTTTATGTCAAACCTTTTCCTTAATTTAAAGTATTCGTCATGACAAGTTTATCGAGGCCTTGTGTCAGTAGTGTCAGAAGTGAATTCCTAAGAAGCCTCTAATGTGTCTTCCATAAAAGAATTGCTACCACGACCTAAAATATCAGTCTTTTCTCTGGTAAATTCCAAGTCAATAATATTCAATAATAGTTCATTTCTGGCCTGTAATTTTCGTGTAAACATCTTCAGCGCATTGCAAATCCAATTTGCTTTGGATCAAAGAAAACTGCTCGATTATATTGTCTTGACTAACGAGATCTTCATATAAGCAAAATAGTTAAGCGAATGAAAAATTCGGAACTTTTGAGTCCGATAAAAGAATTGATATCTCGTAATTAGGGACTACAAGACTAATATGTAAAAAATTGAGTCCAATTATCAAATTGAAGGAACAACGAAATGAAAATCTCGAAAAATCAATCTTAATTTACTGTAGCAACATAGCAACAATGTAGAAAAAGGTGCCTCGGGCGATAGATGATATGGTTTATTTGGTATAAACTTGCTGGAATATTTCCTCAAGTAACTGGATTAGTTTCCGCACTTCACAGCTTGACGTGGCTAGGTTTATGCTACCTTGAACTGGAATTAATATAAAAATATAAATGTCGACAATATCATAACTATACATATTCTAGACTATTCTCCACTTCGTATAAAAGAGAATCAAGCTTTTTTTCAAATGAATTTACAATAAGGGAAAGTTATGTCTTGCATAACGTAAACTTTTTGGATATCATGACAAACACATTGGTACTAATTGATTGTGTTTTTAAAGCCCACCTAGGGGTGCTTAGCTTAGAACATATTTATTGACAGTAAGCCCTATTTGTTTTGCGTTGCAAATGTGATGTAATTGAACTGGAGGGTAGTCGGACTCGTATATTCACAGTAAAACTCCTTTCAGTCAGCACTATAGGTTGAATTAAGTCCACACGACACGATCGGCCCACTTCAAGGTATTTATATTCATAGTTTTTCAACAGTTTAGCGGATTCCAAGTAATTTCCTTTTCTAATAATGTTTGTCTTATTCAAAGATAATTTTTTTATTTTGTACGCTGAATGCATAAGTTACAAGTTTTTTTTTTGGATATTATTTATTGTTCATTTTAGTAAACTATCAAGCCTGAGTTGTCCGTAAAAATTCGCTTAATTATCTCATTTGTACTAGTACTGAAAAAAATCTTCTTTGGTTGTCTTTGTTTAAATATCAAAACTGAGACGAAAAAATGGGTTTTCGTCTAAGATTGGATTCAGCTTTCTTTAATTTATTTTTTGTATACCGGCTGCATGAGGCAAAAAGTGGCCGTATAACGTCGCATCAGGTGAACTACCCGGCATTATGCACAACGGGTTCGTGGTCAATCTATTAGTCTTCCGTTTGCAATAAAACTTAAATACACAATTTATTCTTTATTGTTCTGTTTAAACGGAATTCTCACGTAGAGTCTACTAAACACGCGAAATCAGTCCCTTTTGAACTGCGGGCACAGTTGGAGGAAACTATAGCGAACGCGTTGCACAAGTTCAGTGTATTCGTGGCGGGAAATCGTTTTTGGAAAAAGGCGCCAAAAAATCCATTTTTCATGAAATATTCTTATTTGTTTCAAGTTATAATATAACAAAATAAAAATGCGTAAAACTTTGAACAATTGAGTAATTGAATGAATTAGCGAAATAGGTTCGTTTACATATGATTATTATGATAAAGTTTATTGTGTGCTAGCGAAGCTTTGCATCTTTTTGCCAAACGTTCAACTCGGAAAAAGCCTATAAAATGCAAAATTCAGCGATGGATTGGTTTTAGTTAAATCAAAATATATACTTTAGAGGATAGAAGTAGAAGACCTTCAGATCTTTTGTGTTTTAAAGCAGCTTTCATCAATTAAACTCTTCATTTGTTCTTGAGAAGTTCATACGTGGACGAAGATTGTTTGTTGACAAACCCTTGAAAAGCGCAACAAAAGTTGGCCTTATTAAAACTCGACTAGAGAGCATGAAAAACGTCAAATATTTACAACTTGGCAAATGTTAAACACTTTTTTGATCAAGCTATATTGAAAGGAAACTAGAAAGCCAGAAAAGAGACTTCAGATTTCAAGGGAGACTAACGCCGGAGTAACACTTTTTAATTCAAATTTATTTAATTTAAAAAGTTGCAAAATTGGCTTCTTGTACAAATTCCTTTCCATTTTGAGATAGTAGAAGACCTTTTTGTTGCACATTCGTTTACCTTGGTAATGCAACAGGAACTGAAGTGTTAGTCGAAAGTGTGAAGAAATAGTGCTAATAGGACGCAGAGAAAAACCGAGGGAAAATAAGCAAACAATTCAAAGTGAGAAGTTTCTTCTGGGTCAAGCAAGCCGGATGGCTTCTTTAATATATTAGGAATCCTAACTCCATTAAATACCAAACAGAAGAATAAAAAAGAGTAAGATTTATTGATAAGCTAATATGGATTAACAAACGTGAATTATTTAATGTATTTTTGTATAATCATTCTGTGGATTTTTAAGAGATTTTCGGAGTTTCTATAGTAACCTTTTGTAGATTTTCAAATTGGTTTGACATTATGATAATTACATTATATTACTTCAAACTAGGCTCTTGAAACTTAGAAATAGTCGCCTTGGATCAATCTCATACACAGTTCTTTTTTCCCGAGTTATTATAAGCAATTACCTCAGAATTAAGTAGAATTATTTGAACATTGTCAAGGAATTCCTCACATTTATTTAGATGTGAAATCCGTCTTTTTTAATCTAGTCAGCGTGGCTGCTCAAAGTAATCAATGGAAGTTACCAGAAACTTTCTAATCCTGGATAATTATGAATTTAGTTCTGGTGAATAGATTCATTATTTCATCGAAACTCTCAGATTAGTTGATGAGCGTCTCATTGATCTTCACAGTACAAAGAACAGCCCAATCTCGAGGTCTGTTTACGAGTGAAAAAGTCGAAAGGATTTATCAGCATTGTCGAAATTCATTATCCGTGTACAAAAAACAAGAAAAACAAGTTCTCGCCCTAGTTCATGAAAAAAGATATAGACTGGAATCGTCGAACAAGGTATACGGAGACAAATTGGTGCATTGGTCTTCGATTTTGACACCACTGACATCCTCAATCCATTTTGTTTGCTTTTTTGATCGCTTCAAAAAAACCGCCATGATTATATTTGACTGAGCGTCAAATTCTCCAAGGACTCATTCAACGAGTGGTAACTCAAATCACTACCAGGTGATACTTCAAGAACAGGTCCTCAGAACACCTTGGAATAACTAAGCTTAACTAGGCTGAACCTACGCAACCATTGCCAAGCTAAATTACAAATTCCGAGGAAAAGATCCTCTTATATTTCTTTTCCATAACACTTGACGTCAGAGCTTCATTACGAAAGTGGAAACTAAAGGTTCCAGTGATAAAACTATTTCCTTGCCGTGACGATACTCAAGAGGTGAAAGTGCTTCAAGTATATAAGGAAAATATTAACGGAAAATTTGGTTGTTGAGATCATAGGCTAATATCTAAGTAGGACATCACGAGAACAAGTTTCCAGGTCAAGCAAGGTAAGACAAAGACGCATGAGCACTTTACCATTAAATATTTCAGTCAATACGCCTTCGCAAAAAAACGCTAAATTCGTAGTGATTTACTTTCACAACTGAGAATAAGTTTTCATAGATATAGTCTTAAAAGTCCTTCACTTAACAGCGTTTTTAATCTCGGCAATGAAAATGATCTGCTCTCGTATATGTTTTATAATATTTTTCGAGTTTATCTTCCAATAACGTATTGGACACGACCGTAAGTCTTAATCATGTCATAAGCTTTTCACAGTATTCTTCGGAATAACTCAAATAAAACTCCCTCTTTTTATTTCTATTGGTTGCGGCAGTGAGAATATCTAAAAAAAACTCTCATTAAATCTCCACGGCTTTATCAAAAAAAAAGCCGATTTCAATGCCCAAGGGAAAATCAAGAGCCGAAGTTATTTTAGAGCTTGTGTTTGGTAATGAAAAACGCAAAAGGAATGGATTTTGGATTGTTCTACGGAAAAGCTTAGGATTATAATCATATTGGATTTCCCGACTGTCGAAGGATCTTTTTTCCCTTGCAAATTGAATTTTTTTTAAGGTTGCTATCGTAGTTTTGATTCTGTCGCGAGATACGAAGCAGGGGGAGATGATTAGAGATACTAAAAATACCAGCCTCGCCTTGAGTTATTCCACCGTGCTCATTACAAACAAAACTTGCCCGGTTTCTTTCTTAATTTCTTTATTTTTTCTCATCTAGAGCTACCTTAAAATAATTTTTAGAAATATTTCTGTAAGCAACGGCTTGTTGTTTTTTGTTGTATTTTCAATAAGTTTCTTTTTTATTACGTTGTACTGAAGTATCGACCAAACTTAGTTTGGACAGGAATAATTGGTATATCAAACAACACCTTGATTAACTATATTTCCCTATATCACGATACTCAATCCAATATAATTACCTACAGAAAAAGGGTTGAGCCGTGTGGGATCTGAAACAAAACAGGAAGCAAGTTCAAAGACGTTGATTTCCAAGATAGGGCGTAACAATGTGACGTGAATGTGACATACCCCATGAGGTCGAGTAACTTAGCATAAATATAAATAACGTCATTTTTCGGGATATCAAAGAATCTAAACTTCCAAAATTAAAGTATATTTTGTTTTTGTCTATACTATAATACACCACGCAATAAACATATCTTAAACTTGTACATGGAGGTTGGCTGAACCATTTCCTTGAAACCTTACAACTTCCTTTTCCGTAAAGTTAGCACGCTTGAAATTAATTTTTTCCATTTTTCATTCCGGAAAGTTAGACTACCAATCCTACCAATCGAATCGCTTTAGTGTTTCGATGCTCACAATTTGCGTAAACTTCAACTATAAACTTTTTTTTTTCTTCAGGAAAAAGTCGTCAATTTGAGATCGTTCAATTTGAGCCCACGGTGATCGCGCGCACAGAAACCGCTGAATGTAATACAAAATGTTATTGAGGAACCGGCATACATGTTTTAAACAGGGCAAAACCCTTAAATTTTGCACGAGACCATATATTTTTCTTTGGATTTTCCAAAAAGATGGGTAAAAATCAATCCTTTGACATTTTTTTTTAAAAAGGGAATGACTTTAACCTATTGAATATTCGTCACAAGTGATTTTTGTCGTCATTTGGGCAAAATTTTCAGTCAATTAAATGAACAAAATGATGAATTTTGGGCTTATTTTTTATTCTGTATGTTTGGGCTTAATTTTGATTCTTTTTTCTCCATTTTTTGGAATCAGCATTAATTTCTCTATAAAAGATCTTTCTAACAATATTTTCTAATGACGTTTTGCGAAAGAAGTGGCTCACCTTAATTAGTTTACTTTGGAAATTAGAAAAAATCGACAGGACATCCTAAGGCATGATTCGGTACACGTTCTTCTTTAGCGGCATCTTGCATGTTTTACAACTTTGTTTTTTATGTACTGACTGAAATTAGAATGAATACATGACACGAAATGTGCTGGAATTTTTGACTCAATTTCCTCCCTATATCTTGTTAAAACAACAATTTTAATAGTTTGCTAAAGCCATTACACAACATTTATGAGTGATGTAATTTCGCCGTGATCTCGAATTTTCCAACGGATCTGTTTTACTATTTTTTTTATAACATCTGAGTTTGATTATTTAAAAAAATATATTTCGAAATTTTCTGAAAAAAAATTTCTGACATATTTGTGTCAAAAGATCTGTGACTTTGTTTTTGCTTTTAACTTTATTTTTTGTTTATTTATTTTCTTTGAGGAGGTTGTGTTTTTAAGTTTTGTAAGCTTTTTAATGTTCGTGTTCGCTCAAGGGATTGTATGTATTTTTAGAATCATGCTGAATAATAGTAGTAGCTTCACTGTTTGCTTGCACTGCTTGAAGCAGAAAGTTTTATTCAATGTTTAGTGACACCTAATGAGAAAATCGATGGCCTCTTGTCTACGTGAAAAATGGAAATAATGAAAACAAGTTCCCTTCTGATGGCTCACGCTGCGATTATCTTTCGATTTTTTGCTTTATTTTGACTTGAGGAAATGTTATTCACTAAACTTAAACCCCATGAAAAAAGTTGTAAGACGCTTGTAGACTAGAATGAAGTTGAATAACCATGAAATAAAGCCAAGCTCATGACGGAGAGTTCTAAGTCTCAATAACCACTCGAATAAAAACAAATTAACACCTCGCTGAAAGATTTCTGAAGTACAGAAGAAAAGAACAAAAACCCTGTTTCACTTTGCTGAATTATTTCTAAATACACCATTATTTAATTAAGAAGATGGTTGGTGATTGGATAACGAGGGGGCAAAGGTAATCTAAGAAAACAAACATGTGTTCAGGAAATCTCCTAAAAAGATGTAACGAATTATCCTTAGAAAAATTGCACGTTTGTTAGTCTACCGCGTACTAAATAAATTAAGAAAGATATCAAAGGAAACGCGAAATTTGCATGGCCGGCTCAAAAGCCCGCCAAAAGTCTGCAAGTCCTTTTTACTTTATTTATACGGCGAATGTTTGCTTGTGAAAGCCGCCTTTATTTGATAAAGTCATTTATACAATATTCATCAGTGGGATTGAATATCTTTTTTGTTTGAATTGGGAATTTCTAAGGAACCTCTGAGAAAGGTTTTGTTCTTTGTGAGGTAATAGTTCTATAGACTCCGTAGAAATCCCGCGCTAATGAAAAGCCACAACGTTCGATGTGTGTGTAAAAGACATCAGATCTCATGAATACTGCATTTTTCAGTATATTTTCGACTCAGCTAGGAAGCTGGAATTTTGATGATTTTCGTATGTAGATTAAGAGGTGTTTCAATGCATAACTGATTGGTTTGTTTGAATTTTAGTGTACGTGTCTGTCATTGAACCAAATGTGTAGTGTTGAATATGACACGCTAAAGAACCAAACAAACCACTGTTGTTTCGAGATACCTGTTACAAATTCCCAAGTGGCTCAATTTCTCCATCCACTTCTCTCAAGGTCTATTGCCGCTGTAATTATCTACCGACTTATGAAGTCGAACCACGAAAACAGCTAAGTCAAACCAAGACAATTTTGGCTTTAAATTAACTAAACTGGCACGTATACCGTCCTACACTTACAGGTTAAAATATTAATATCTTATTATCCTGTGCACCATAATTGTGTATACATAACCTTGTATTACTTTATTCCTTAAAATAAGACTCAAAGACTAATATTTCAAACGATTGTATTAATTTTTAAAAATAGACCTAATTTTCCTTACAGGTTTTGTTGCCGATCGTTAGTACACCGAAGGGAAAAACTCATGCGAAACGGATATGACTCGACCTGAATCAATGATTATGGAAGTTACATATTCAAATTGACCGGCTAACTATTGTGATAACATTCCTCATTTTCTGGGATACAGACTTGAAGGAGGAGATTGAGAATGGCTACGAAGCAAGGACTAGAAGCCGCGACACAAGAATTTCGCATGGAACATCAAAAAAATGTCACGAACGGGTCTTTATTTTTAGACGAAGAGGGAGGTTACATCGAGTTGGAACCCCAGCCATTCCGCTGGGCTCTTCGTCTGATTTTCATCTCTGTGTTTCTTGTTGGTTCGGTGGGTAACTTAGTGGTTTGTTCGGCGATTCTTCGACGAAAGAGAATGCAGACGAGTAACAACATATTCACCTTCAACTTGGCAGTGTCGGATTTATTGATCGTCCTTATCTACGTCCCAACGCAAATGGCAGCTTTCGAGAACGACCACAATTGGCCTTTTGGATATTTCGGCTGCCAGATCGCTTACATAATTATTCCAGTGTGTCTTTCAGCTTCTATTGCGACATTGTTAGCCATCACCAGTGATCGCTATCGAGCCATAGCGTATCCCATGAAACCTAAACTTCGGGCGAAAAGTATTCGAATAATTCTCATTTCAATATGGGTCGTTTCTATGTTGGTCGCACTTCCTTTGGTGTTCGTAGCAGGAACAATTAGCCCAGAGCCTGGTCAGGTCTATTGTGATGAAACATGGCCTAAACCAATCTATGGACAGATCTATTGGATCTCGATATTCGTGATCCAGTACATACTTCCATTGTCTATTATCTGGGTGCTTGCTGTCTTGATAGCTTTAAAATTGCGGAAAAACTCACTGCAAATGATTGAAAGAACTTCGCATGTTCTGGCTGCGGCTTTTCGACAAAGAATGAAACAATCGTCCAAGATCACGAACATGCTTATCGCTCTAATCATTCTCTATGCTATCTGTATGTTGCCTCAACATTTGGTGTACTTGTTTGCCATATACGGTGATCTCAGTCAGTTCAAGTACAGGGTCTATGTTATCAGATTTGCTAATGTTTTTCCAATGGCCAATAGTGCGCTCAATCCCATCGCATACGGGACCTTGAACAAGGAATTCAAAGCTGTATTTAGGAACTTTTTCAAGTGTGAATGTCATAAAGACGTTTCTACGGAAGACTCGATGCATGCCGAAAGTAATTTTGATCGAGGTCGTCGCTGGCGATTGGCTGTATACAGACACGTGGACGAAGATGGGAATGCTGTTCTTAATTATGGCCATAACTGGAGGAGGAAGTCTAGCGCTGCTTCGTTGTTTGTTGGGCTGTTTCAGCGAAGTAAGAGGGGCTCGGGAAGAGGATCAAGTAGGGAAAGGAAGTACAGTCGAGAGTCAATGAGTAGAATTGGGAGGCAATCAAATCAAGAAGACCACAAATTAAACGGCAATGTTAATAACAACCATTCTACAAAAGTAACAACAGATTCTATCATTGATCTCATGGACCGCCAAGAAAAGAGCCCATCACCAAAAATCAGATTCCAAGAACCTTCTAAAAGATCCGAAATGGAAAGATTGATTCCAACGCGAATGAAAAATGACAAGCAAATCATAGAAAACTCTTCTCGTGTACCAAAAGATGACAAAAACTTTTGCGCGGAGAAGGAAAAGCGACCGAATCTATGCAAAATGAAATGCTACGATGAAAATGATAGCGAGTTGAAGCAATGCCTTCTCTGTAGTCAGTCCTCGACTGAGTCGAACACAACACGTGAATCAGACACCAAACACGATCACCTACATCATATCAACTCTTGTACAAGTCAAGAAGATTCTATAAATGTTTCTTGCTCGTTAGAATGGGATCAGATGGCAACGGCTCCGTCGGTTCTGAAAAATATAATGCCCGCGGCATCCTACTCAAACAAGAATGATCCTAGTGAGGAAAGACAAGAGCAAGTTTCCTTGAATGATACTAACCTTTCCCTTTCTCCAGAGAGCCAAGACTTTAGAAACAATCAGAATATAAGCTTGGAGACGTGTTCACGCCATGGCCAAGCTGAAAGCGCTTTTAACAAAACAAATACGGAGGAAAAAACAAACGAAATTTGCTGCCGAGCATTGGAAGGCACTAGCGAGGATGAAAGACCTGACATTACATCAAAATCTTCCGATCCTGCTAATAGTTTCGTTAAATCTGACCAAGAATGGCTTAAGATTATAGAATCGGTCAAAGAAACGACCGTGTAGGGGTGATTCATACAGAAGAAATACCGAGATATGTTTGGATGGGGAAATTAGCGCACGCGCGTGCATAATGAGTAAAAAAGGCGGGAAAATCATGACAACACGAGCAATGAAACAAAACAAAGACAGACAGACAGACAGACAGACAGACAGACAGACAGACAGACAGACAAAAAAAGCCGGTATAGGAAAATACAGATGAAAAGGCTTGAGCTTGAAATGAAAAAAAGATAACGTTATAAGCCGCTGAAAACCCGAATAAGTATCATGATTCAATAGGGCTGCGCGGCTATTCTAAAATAGCCCACTTAATATATGCATGACTCAGACAAGTAATATTATATACTAAAAAGATATGGAGAAACGTACATTTTATTCTAACCACTATAATATTATTTTTTGATAAAAGAAGAAATCGTAGCCACGGAGATGACAAGTTGGGTTTGTTTGTCTGAGTTGTGACGTCACTACCACGCAGCCCTATTAATGATAAACAGTCAGTCATCTAGGGAGCTAGAATTGCGTGGCGTCCCGTTAGCTTTTAAAAGTTTAAAAGAAGACTGCTAATTACCTCGACCCAGTGTATTGTGGAGCTAAATTTTGAAACGGGAAACGATCCAACATATACGCCCCGATTCAGTATCATGCAGCATTGTTATAGCTTCAATGATATGGACCCTTACAGCAATTTGAAATGCATGCAACTCGATAGCCCACTTTCGAGATTCTGGTCGAGGCCCACGGGAAACAAAAGAATAATTACGATTACTCTCCACCAGAGTATCGAAAGTGGGCTATTTACCTATTTACTTTCGTATGCAAATTTCCCATTTCAAACCATGATAATATGCAGGAATAAATTTCAGAAAGATGAAGAAAGAATTATCAAGAGGCCGTCATGTAAACATCACATGGCTTGAAATGGGCAATTTGCATACGAAGGTAAAGAGGTCTATAGTCCCCTCCACAGTTCCCTGCGCCATCTTGAAAGGTAGCCGTGCCTTTGCATCGAAGCGAGACGAACGTTGAGCTTGAAATCATAAAGATCTTTTTTAACACCTTGAACAATAATAATTATTCACAATTCTCTATCATTGCAAGCTCACCGTTCGTCTCGCTTCGATGCAAAGGTACGCCTACCTTTTTAAAATGGCGCATGCAGGGAACTGTGGAACCTATTATTTTGTCACAAAAAACCTTGACTACTCCAATTTTGAACCGCATTCTGAAATTCTACAAAGGGTCTATACTACCGCTATTAAAATCCCTTACACAATATTGAATTGAATTTTGTTTAGTTCACTAGCGCCAATTCTCGTATATTTTTTCATGGGGAAATAGGAATAACCAAAAGGAAGGAATTTGCGAATCATTTTGGTAGCGGTATACAGTAAAACAAAAGGTGTTCATTGATACTTTGGAAACAACCATGCAACCCATAGGATTGGTATTAACCAAGTAGATCAATTACTATGTAATCAGAAGAAAGTTATATTTGGTTATTTTGTAAAATTATCAACTGATCTGAGCAGGAAAGTGTGTTTGCTTTGAAATCGTTAATTAAAGAAATTGGAATATTCAGAGACTTTTAAGGGATTTACTTATCTTGATCGGCTTATAGTCAAAAAGATGAAGACAGGGGTTCCAAACAAAGCCGGTAGGGGGCTCTGACTCCCCTCTACTGATTGTAGTAGAGATTTTATAATAAGAAAGAGTGACCCTCTCCTGAGCTTCAGAACAAAATAAAAATGTTTCAAAATTTGAAATACTACGATTTTACAACTGCCCCGCTTGTCTCGACACATTGGCCTGTTGTTTGGAATTTGATTTGAAAACTTGCGTGTTTTCCAATCCGTGTGTGTTCACTAGTAGTTTACTTTCATACCACCCGATGTTACACTGCCTATCGTGTCTTCACTGTCATTAAGGGCTTGGAAACATCATCATCATCACCACCACCA
>OCZR010019915.1:0-16223 GCA_900234385.1 Anemonia viridis
TACATGGTGATGATACATGGTGATGATACATGGTGATGATACATGGTGATGATACATGATGATGATACATGATGATGATGATGATACATGATGATGATGATGATACATGATGATGATGATGTTACATGATGATACTACATGATGATGATACATGATGATGATGATACATGATGATGATACATGATGATGATACATGATGATGATATGTGATGATGATGATGATACATGGTGATGATACATGATGATGATACATGATGATGATGATGATACATGATGATAACACATGATGATGATACATGATGATGATACATGGTGATGATACACAATGATGATGATACATGATGATGATACATGATGATGATACATGGTGATGATACATGGTGATGATACATGATGATGATGATACACGATGAACAACACACAAAAACAATGACTTACCTGGGGGAAAGCAGGTCGTTCTTCTCTTGAAAATCTTATACATTCCAAGCAATGTGTCTTCAGAGACTTTGGAATATCTTTTCTTACTTTTCTCATGTCTGGTTTTAAGTATCCTCGTCCAGCCATGTAAAGAATCTAGAACGGGAATACAGATTTGTAAATTTCCACATACACATATTTTAATGACCCTATAAGTAGTGATTAGTTGCCAAATCAGGGTTCCTACTCCTGAGAAATTAAAATTCCCTGACATTTCCCTGACAATTCCCAGACCAAAAACATTTTTCAATGACCACACTGTGCACTTACTTTATGAAAAATTATATCTATGAGGTAGTTTATCCACAGGAAGCCTTAAACTAAGAATTTTAAAATGATTTTGTGAAGGCTACACAGAAATTTCCCGACTTTTCACTGTTTTTTTTTGGGTGAAGTCAAAAATTCCCTGATCTTGAAAATATTTCAGAATTCACTGCCTATTCCCTGACAGTGGGAACCTATCCCATCTTACCTGGTCCTTGTTGCCAATATGAACATATGGCAGTGAACTAGAGACCAACTCATATATGACAATACCAAATGCATACACGTCAGAATAGATAGAGTATGGGTTGGGATCTGTCATTCTAATCACTTCTGGTGCCTGAAAAAAGGAAAAGAATGTTCAATTCAGTGAAAGCCCTCCTTGTAACCACCCTGACTCATAATCTACAAACCCTAGTTATGACCACAGCTTTGGCCCACCCTCATTTGCATTGCCACTCAAGAGAGCCCATTTTCCTTAACAACTCTAGCTAGTTGATTTTGAAAGGTTCCCTGTTTGTATTGATTGCCACTAGTAAGAGCCCATTCTCATTAGCTTTCAGCTTTTGTTACAACCATTTTTTTAAATTTCCTGTGAAGGCCACTTGCTGACAAGAGTTTTGACTCTAACAAGAAAGTGTATTTCTATCTGCACAGGATTATAATTTCTATATCAAGCTGCAAATTCTGCAAAATAAAAGGAGTTACTAGCAGTGTGTATACCATGTCTTTCCCCTACACCCCTTCTAATGTTGTTTTCTAAGCAAGCACTAGCCACTATCGGCCCATTCATTTGTGATGCCCCATGAAATTCAATGGCTAGCGTCAGGTAGTAAAAAATCATTACTGAGCTACATTGGGTTAGGGCAAAGGTACATGGGTGTCCAGTGTCCATGGTAGCAACCATATTATGGGTTCAAGGAGCACTTACTGTATTGCAAGGGTTTAACATTATTAGGTATACTGTTGCTACCCACCATCCATAGAATGGAACCTGACGGTTGTTCTGCATATTCACTACCACTCCATCTTGTTTTGATTGTGGCTAAACCAAAATCTCCTATTTTTACTGTCAAGTCCTCTTGTAAGAAGATATCTGTTTGTTGGTTAAGAAACAAACTACCGCAATAAAAGTGACTATAATGATAACAGATCTGTGTACAGTAGCTCAAGACATAACACTTGTTTACAAGAACAATGGCTGTTTAATTACCTTTATTGCTACTAACATTATACAAAATATAATCAACATTAGCAGCACGCTATCATCACAATCATCAACATCCTTGGTGTTAATGACATTGTCATCATTGTCATCAGCACCATCAGTTATCATCATATTATCACTATAACCCTCATCATCATTTACTACCATTACCATCATCGTCACATTATCAACATATCATCATCAGATCATCATTTCCATCACCATGTATTATCATCATCAAATCATCACATCACATCCTCACATCGTCACATGTCATCACATCACATCGTCATATCACATGATCACATCACATGATCACATATCACATGATCACATACCACATCATCATGACTGTATCATCACATCACATCATCATGACTGTATCATCATCACATCATCATGACTGTATCATCACATCACATCATGACTGTATCATCATCACATCATCATGACTGTATCATCATCACATCATCATCACATCATCATGACTGTATCATCATCACATCATCATGACTGTATCATCATCACATCATCCTCCATGAATACATATAAAAGGATACTGTTTGATTTAAGATCCCGATGAATGATATTTTTAGCATGGAGATAGCTAAAACACAAAAACACCACTTGTTAACATATTAAATATCAATAAAAGTTAATTTATCATTTTATAAAGAATCAATACATCAGCACTTTATCTAGAACTGTTGTACTTACTCCATGCCTTGCGCAGTCTGTCTAGCAATGTCAATCAAACTCAATACTTCAAACTTTGTCTCTTGTACATGAAGATGACGATATAGACTGGAACCCTCGCACCATTGTGTTACAATAGCAAGCTTAGGTTTGGACATACATCCCATGAATAGCAGTACATTTACATGACGGGTTTTCCTGCGGAATAGAAAAGAAGAAAAAGAATTGTCAAAAGGAGATACCTTCAGATTGTTTACATTTTAGCCATAGGATCAACAAATTAAAATTCTATCCAGCTGATTTTTCATGGACACTTCCGGTTTGAATTAGCCAATCAAAGCAGGTTTTTTTCGCATGGTCAAGTGTTCCAAACAAAATTTAAGATGGCAGCAGTTGAAGAATAACCTTCTTCTTCTGTTGCGAATACTAACAAACAAATCCCAGATTTGATTCTACATTTACTAAATTTTCTATTTATATGTTCAAACATTTAATTTTTAATGGCTATGCCTATTTCAAATTGGGAAGCCGCACGCACAGAAGGGAAACATTTCGAGGAACTGGGTGCTAGGAATGTTTCACTTTGACAAACAATGCTTTTTACATGCCTCTGAAAGAAATCAGCTGGATGCTGCAGGACGTTTCTAAGTTTGATGACCAAGATGCATTGTGGTCTAGCTTGGGTACCAACAACACCATAAAAGGTATAATGCACAAAAGATGTTTGTACTGAAGCACCACATTATGCACTTTCCATATTTACTATCATTACGCACTATTCACATCTTCCGAGGGATGGAAGGAACTGTTTGGGGAAGTCTTGGGTATCCGGAGTTTAAATTGTGGTTGGTACATTCAAATATTGACTCTTTTCACACAGCGGCCATGTTTATTCCCATGAGAGCAAAAACCATTGTTTGGAGCGTTTCCAAGCGAGGTCCAGGTTATCCCTTGGGATTCAAACCTATTGTTTTAACCAATATGGCCACCGCATGAAAAGGGTCAATTGTGATTGACAGTAGCATTATAGCCTACTTATGGCCTGGAGGATCAAGAATAAATGGAAATCTTACCGTAACACTGATACTTCATTTTTAAAGGCTTGTAACTGCTGCGGGGTCGGATCTGACACATTAAGAGTTTTAACAGCTACAGCACCTGTAAATAAATATAATTGAGATGATAAAATATTTCCTCTACCTATGAAACATTAAACCAGCTAGGTAAACGTGTGATTCCAAAAATATCCATACCCCACCAAGAAGCAGATCTGAAATTCCCAAGGTTGGGGCTGGGGGTCAGATAAAAAACAAAATTTACAAAGTATGGAAGAAAATCGGAAACCCCAGATGAGTGGGAAGATTCTTTTCCATCAATCATCCAGTGTGGAGTATGGATATTTTTGGAACAAGTGACACATTTCAATTTAAAGGGTTTATTTCTATTATTCAACAGACGTCTGTATAACATGCTATTTAACTTACCATGCCAGTTGCCCTTGTAGACAGTCCCATAAGATCCTGATCCTATTCTTGGTCCCATCTGTACTTCACCCGCCGGGATTTCCCAGTCATCAGTAGAGTTGGCTCTCTGCCTCTATAAACAAAACAATGAAATTTGAGCTTCAAAATTCTTGTTTAAAAAAGCAGTTAGAAATTGTAACCCTCAAATGTCCCATGATGCATTGTGTAATAATTCTTGACAGCCATACCTGTTTTCTGTTTTCTGAATCTGGAGAAGACTTTGCTCTTCCTCTCGGCCAACGGAGGTTAGATGATGCACTTTTCTGAGGACTTGGAGGCTGATCACCAAATGCGCTACCATTCACTAGACCAGGATTGTGGTCAATTTTATGGGGACGAATATCATTGACATTCTTGTCGAATAAGTCGGAAACATGTGGGTGTGTCCTCTCACTCATATGTCGTGTTTTCAGCATCCGACTTCCTTCTCCTGCTATTAGTAATGATAAATTGTTAATGATTAATCTGTATATATAGACATATTAGAAGTATTGATTGTACCTGAGATGGTTGCTACTTGCTGCCGAGATGATGCTGTACGGAAGGGACCCTAGAAATAGCACAAGACAATAGTCATGAACAGGGGTATGGCAAAGATGGACATGCCTGGGGGGCAAAAACCGATTTTCAGAACGTTCAGAACGAAAACCTCTGAAGTGGGGTATCGTCCTTCAAATTCATATGATCACCCCACCCACAAACATCCACATTTTTGTCTGCATTCTTTTCTCCACCGGATGGTATTCTTTTGATACTTTTCTTCTCTGCAAATTAGCAAAAGGATGCCGACCCATGGAGAAAGGAATGCAGATAAAAACGTCAATGTTTGTGGGTGGTGTGATCATATTTTTCAAAGTATGATGTGACAACTTACATTCATTAAATTTTTCAAAATGGCAAAAACACAGAAAATATTTACATAAACAATATAAATCCACAAACAAAAGTCCCCAGACTGACAAACTCATTTTATTGCCTTGGGTTTTTTCAGTTTGGCATATCTTTTTTATCTTTTAATATTCATATATACCCACCTCTAAAAACAGCTCTCCACCCACAGAATTGAGACAGACATTAGGCGCAGATATAGATCTTTCTCTAGCTATGGGTGGTGGTCCATTACAGGGATCCTCTGTATCTTCAAATTCGTTGTGTCTTGCTAACAACCTTGGTTCAATCAGATATCATAGTTAAATGCGCACACTGTTTGTGCAGCAGGATCATAATAATGATATGATGCTCCATGCAGTAACTGAGACAGAGATTACTAACTAATCTGTACTACACTTTAGGGAAAGTTTAGGAAATACTTGTACAGAATTTTACTTTTGGTTTTAAGTTAAGGAGGCTGCCTACCATAGGAAAATGAAGCTACTGTGCAGGCTACTATGCAATCGCAATGATGCCAGGAAGCAGGTAATCTGACGCCACTATGTGCATGCACACCATATAAATCTTTTGACATATATTTGTTAAATTATGTAATCTCAGTTGGAGTTGGTATTAGATTCTTTTCTTCAAAGAGTTGTTGATATGCTTGTGTTTAATTGTGAATATCTCAAAAACGACCTCAGGACACCCTCATTTTTCTTTCCAGATTTGTTCAAAATGAGGATTAAATTTTGATTTAAAAAGTTGGGATTTAAAAACTTTTCACGACTTTTGTCTATAGTACACAGCCTCCTTAAAAGAAGATTATTAATAGTTAATGGAATGATAATGTTTATGAGTGCAGATGACAGGAGATTCTTGCAAGAGGAAAAATGAGGAAAAATTAAATTTGTATTTAAAAAAGAAAAGATGGAAAAATGGAATAAGAAATGGGAAATGAAAATGAGCAAATGTTGAGCAGAATGAAGACAGACATTGATTGAAAGCTTTTGAATTTTGACTACATTGCCCACCCAGTGAATCAAATTGTAGGACATACTGTATTCCATTGTTTATATGGAGCAAGTGTTAATCTTTGTATTGGCATTAGAATATACATGTACAAAATGCTTTATGCTACATGCAACCACAAAAAGCAGAAGAAGAGTTCTTAAATTGAACAGAAAACCACATTTATTTCCAGTGAATTACAGTGAATTACAAAACCAAAAAAACTGTAATAAAGATTTTTGGACTTTTCTGAGACTTTATCTGTTGGATTCAATATTGTCAATACCTTTCTGGTAAAAAAAGTGCTTGCACACAGGGCTGGTACGGTCATGAAAAATAACAATGCCCTGCTGTGTTTGGTTATAATTAGAAAAGTGAATGATGTTCACTGGAAGCAATTAAGAACATGGATCCCGAAACCAGGTACTTTTTGAATGCAGGGCTTTACGATATAATACAAAACCTTCAAATGTCGATGCATTGTCTTTTAATTACCGAAAATTATATTTTCCTTGCCAATAAAATGTTTCTAGAAAACTGCCTTGCAAGAATCCCCCGAGTCATTTACACATTTAAAAAACTCCCCATGGCAACCAACACCATTATCAAAAATCTATATATACCACATTTATCCCATTATAGTTTATTATTTAACCCTCCATTGTCAGTGGGTATGATTCATGGTGAATGATCATAAACAGAAGCCCATGTAGAATGTTGACCAGAATACCATGTTACTGTATACAGTTTTATACCACGGTTAAATTTTAACGATGTTATAAATTTATGCCTTTAAGCTTGCAAACAGTTTTGTTTTTTAAAAATTATTTGAACAAAAATAATGGTAAAAATGATAATCAAATCAATAGTGCTGAAATTATAATTATTTACAGGAACATTTAGCGATGGTCAGAGCACATGCAAGGGTGTTAGTTAGTTTATTCAAACAAATTAACAAGAAGCAAAGGGAATACTTTCCACTAACAATTTGAACTCCTTCCATATTTCCATAATCTTATCAAAGAAACAGTCAGTCTGCTCAGTAAACCTATAGATACGTGAGCCAGAAAAGTTCATGAACATTACTTTGTACACGTCGTCCAGCGTCAGCACCAGTAAGAACACAAAAGAAGGTATTTTTTAGCTTAGTTTGAGAGCCTGTAGGGGTTGTGCATGGTTATGTGGAAACTAGTTAATGGGGGTTATATAAGGTTGTGGGAAAAGAAAAGTGGGAGGATGGGAGGAAAATCACAAGGTTTTCATTAGGTTTTGAAAGAAAAATTATATTTTTTACAGGGAATGGATTTTAAAAGCCTTTGAAATGTGAAATGGAATTCGTTTTTGAGCTGTCAATCTGTAATACTGTAAATTATAATTGAAAGCATTAAAAACCAAATTATATTACAATTGTAAATGAAAATCAAAGAGTGATGATATGAGTGAAAATTTGCTTTAGAAAAAAAGGGTTAATTTAATTAAGCAGAAAAATCACAAAAGTAGAATTTGAAAATGTTTAGCAAGAATAAATTGGTGCCTAATGAGAACCCTGGAGTAATAGAGGACGGTTTGTTATTCATGCTTACAGGAGGACAGTGTTGAAAAATCCTATAAAGGTGACTTAAAAATTCATAACCACAAAATCCTAAAAACATAAGAATTCATGTATCCCAGTTCCTTCTTCCAGAAAATAAAAATTGACCCAAGTATGTATTGCACCACCCATATACATACACACACACCTGTAGACACTCTGAACACAAGGTCCTCCTGTAAGCAAAAAAATCCAAACTGTCCCAAAGGGAATTTAAAGGTTTGACCTCAGTCAAAAGCTGTCAAACTAAGCTGGTTTTGACCATGACATGGATTGTGTACAGTATGCTAACAGACCTGAAAGACATTAACACAGTCAAGCATATAAAAAGAAGGCAGGTGGTTGTGACAAAAATGATAGAGAAATACAAGACACAAGTGAATTATAATTAACAAAAACACTCTTATTGGCTGAGACAGGTGTAAGTACATTAGAGTGTTTCTGTTAATGAACTAGCTTACATAGTGAGCTGGTAAATTATCCAAGAAACAAGCTGTGTACACAGTAACAGAACATTATTATTTACATTATTTACGTGTAACTTGAGAAGTGAGAACAGAACAAGAGCACTGACACATTTAGACATACGTACACTTATGCTATGTGACCCAATGACTTTGCCATAGTAACAAGTGTAATTTAAACTCAGTGGTAAATAAATCACGTGTAGTATGATAATAACGTAAATGTATGCATTAACAGATTTGATACATTACACTGTTGCTATAGCAACATGGTGACAATTTTTAATTACTCAAAATTTGTACATGCATGAGAACACTTAAAATATAACAACTGTTGCTACAACACAACTTCATGTGATAATGATAATAATGTGACTTGAGATTATTACAATGATCATGCATACATAAAGCATGTAACAAAAAATGTACATTGAATAATGTTTAAAATATTTAAAAGCATAATAAATTGTGGTTAAGCTCTCAATCGTTATTGGAGAATTTCAAGTAGTTTTATCAGGAGCAGACACTTAATGTAATTTTTCAGGTGCTGCATTTGACATTATTGCAAAAACTAGTAAGATCACATGTACAATCATGTCATGTTAACAGTGGACAGGACAGAAAAACACATTTAAGGACATCTTTACGTTTTTCTGTCCTGCCAACAGAGTGAAGTTCATTGTATCCCACAAAAAGAACTCATTTCTCATTTCTGCTTTTTTTCATGTCATTAATGACATCACATGGGTTGTCACATATGCTGCAATCTCTAATTTTTGCAACGCTGTCTGTACCTTTATTCAATTGATTTCATAAACTTTTGAGGTTATCAAAGAGTAATTTTTTTCATTCCAGAGTTTTTTATACTCAACTTTAGAAAAGCCATTCAGGGTTTAAAGCAAATAATTTATAAATTTTACCAGGTTATGCAGCATATACAGCAAATTTAACAATGCCAACATGAATTTTTTTTTATATAAAAATGAAGTTATGAAGTTTTTTTTATACAAAAACATAAAATGAATTAAAAATTTAACTTTTATGTCTGATTATTTTTCTTTCTTTTTTTTAATTCATACAAATCCCCTGATTTCCAAGTTTTAAACAGAGAAAATAAAACAAAAATATAATTAGGGAACTAGTTTATAATATTATTTATGTATTTTTCCACTGCTACACATACCTTAAATAAAAGTTATGTTCATCTATTGCTTGTTGGCAGACAATCGGGATATCTGCGGCACATCTTTGATGGAACTTGTAACCACATGTTTGACATCTACCAAAAATAATACTCATGGTCTTAGGATTATAACTTCTAATAATTATTATTGCAAAAAATGGTTTCTTCCTAACCTGAAACCAGTGAATAAAAGTCTTCTACACTTGTCACAGAATGCTAAAGTAAAAAAGGTTTTCCGCATCTGCAGGACAAAAAGATTTCATAATAAGCAGAGGTGGGCTGGGAGAGGGGGAGAGAGGGTGTCCATTGGTGCACTGAACATCACACCACCTAAATAAATCTAAGTACAAAACTTAAATGTCAGAACATGATGGTTACTGATAATGTCACTATATTGTCGCTTGTTTTCTTTCAGACACCCTTGTAAATCAAGGATACATCTCTGATAAGTCACATCTTGGGATAATATTCCAAAGCCATGACTAAGAGGACATCAATCATTTGACATGCTTTTCATGTTTCTTCAACTTAATGTCTCCAGACGTCTGACGTTTTGGTTTCCGCCAATCAAGACTGGCTGAATCGATTCCAATAATTCCCAGTAATAAAGAAATTCCCAAGTGAAAATGGCTGTCCAGTCACATGAATTTCCTTGTGATTCAATGGAAATGATTGATTGGTCCATTTTACGTTTGATTGACAGAAACCAAATTTGACGCATGTCTGGAGTCAGTTTACGTGTCGAAATATGATAAGTGTAACTCTATGTTCTTTACTATAACATGCATAGAAAGATGCTTAAAAAACACCTGGTGAAGAGATCTGCAAAAAGACTATGAGAGGCTGGGATATACAAGGAGACAGCTATAGAGGATAAAGCGAAGGATAGGGTTGATGATCTATACCCCACGAGGGGCACACAGGCTTAGGAGGATGAAGAAAAACACACGAATGAATGAGTTTTTTAAACATTGTCTTAAACCCAAGGAGTTCAAAGATTTGGATAATCATTAGCACATGCAGTAATTGATGCAGTTATATTGAACAAACTTACAAAGTTATGAGATACACTGCTTGTTCTTGGAAGGTCGTCAATCATTTCTACTGAAATCTAAAAATACAACAATACATCATAAGTTAACTAAGAAAAAGTAATACCAGGTGTACACAACCTTAAAATATGAATTCATATTTGAAACCAAATAGGATTTTTATGTTTTCATGTCAGATCACATGTACTACTCGCATTTCATGCAAAATATTTGCTCAAAGAAACATTATAATGAACTAATAAATAATATTTTTTATTCACGTCTCACCTCTTCTCCTTCCAAGTCGTAGAGATGCGTATCCCATGGAATAATATCTCTAATAAACAAAAATATTTTTTGATTAATATCAATGAGTATTATATTCTTCAAACATTATAATAATATTACCAAAGTATTTCGTAAAATTATTTCACATCATACATTTCATGAACAGTATTAATTCAGCTTAGAATGTGTGTTGTAGATCTATGTTCATGTCTTCCAGCACAATAGGGGGTGAACCTGCTTTCTTAGAGGTAGGGTAAGGGCCTATCTTTCTTAGGTAAAGACCATTATACAGTAGGCTTAGCCTGGTTCACAATGGTGCCATAAGCATAGGCATACTGATAATAATGAAAGCATATGGCATAAGCATGAGGTTTGCCAACCACAAAAGACTATCTGCACTTGGACATATCATATCTGTACTTCTCTTGCTTAAATCTATTAATAATAATACCAGGTCACATGACATTTTCTTAAGTTTTATTTCTTTGTTTACAAGAAAGTCAACTTTGATAAAACTCAAAAAAGAGAATTTTAATCTCAAGGGAATCGTATATATATATAGTCTGAAATGGGAAAATATTACATCCTAAGTGGATTAGGAGCTATTCTAGTGATATTGTTCAGACTGTATCTGAGATGTATTCCTGGACTAGCAGTATATCACCAGAGAAACCAAACATTACTATAGAATTTGCATAAGATAAGCCATAAAAAGCCTTCTGTTAATATACAGTCCCCTACTGTTTGAAGCTGATATCAACCTAGTAACCTAAAGGCGACTTGTGAGTGGCAATATCCAAAATGTTGCTATTTATAGCTGCAACACTTAATGGTATAAATAAAACTCATCTGGTTCAGCATTATAATATATAATTATCATCTCAAACATATTTTTATACAAGGCAGGATAACACCCTACTTCCTAGTTTATTATATCATTCTTCTTCTATGGTGGGTGATAAAATAGTTATATAATGGCTTTTCATCGCATACCATGGATATACTCCACTTGCCTAGTCACTTGTATTTTCTTCGTATACACTCTCACCTAGGAGGAGGAATGAAGCCCACCCCAAAATGCATTGCATATGGAGTTCTTTGGAGTTCCTTAGGATATCATTTTCCATTTTGTATCAGGTGTCAAGTACACAAAAACGCTCTTTTCTTCGGATGCACATTTTTCGTCTTTAGACTAATGAATTACTACATAATGTTATTTAATATTTAGTATTTAATATCCAAACGAACTCCAAAGAACTCAAAATGCAATGCATTCTGGGATAGGCTTCACTGCTCCTCTGCTCACACCGAAGGCTTCTGTACTAGAAGCTACAAGTGACTCAGAGAATATTACACAGTATGCCACTCAAAACTATTGTATAAGTCGTGTGTATATTCAATAATTACTTGCCTAATGCGAAGTGAATATTTGTGAATATTGACTGAGACACAAAGCGGCGAGGTAAATATTCACCATATCCAAGAAAACTGAAATTACTGGAGGGTCAAAACATGGAGGTTACGGTTGAGATATTTAATGTTGTTTGCAGTCAGTAAAACCACTTAAAACACCTGGATAATTTCAGGGATTTCATTAAAATTTAAAATAGTTGAATGTTTTACTTAATTGATGCAGCCTGTATCAATAAAGAGGCTATACTGTTGGGACATGGAATATCGTAAAAGTAGGCAGTTAGTTCTAGCATCTCAGATATGGAAAATAGACACCAAATTTCATTGGTTGCTAGTATCTAATAAAATTCATGATTATTCCTGTTTCGTTGCTTGCCCAGTTCCTCTTGGTTGTGCAATAAACAACAATTGATCACCATTCACCCCTTCAATGTTTTTTGAAATACCACTTGCTATATATATGAACATACATATTTATAAAATAGTAAAAAAGACAAATGCTGTCACAATTAGTTCATCCATATTTTTTAATTACCTGGTTTCACAGTGAAATATTAAACACGTTTCTAGTAGTATCCCTCTTGTCCTCATTCTCTTGTCTAAAGCTTCTCGTAACGTCACTCCTGGCTTACATTTAATCTAACCGGGAAATAAAACAGACAGGTTAATAAAATGAAAATTATATTTTTAGACATCTGGTTTGGCTCTTAATTGTGCTTAATGACAGGTAACCCAAGGAAGAAAAGAAACAGCAATATTGGGATAATAATTATGGAATCTATAAAATGATAATAAGTAATAATTATGCTTTGTCTTTTCTCCCCGACTGCTTGCCCCACAGAGGGTATAATTATTATGATAATAGTAACATAATTAGCGGAGGATTAGTATTGATTGTTGTAGAATAATAACTATGCAATTTGGTGCTGAATAAGCATGAGTAGGAGGTCTGAGTGACAGTATTTGTCTATCAAATTATAAGGTGTTCTATGTTCAGGTTTAAAACAAAGGCTAACAAAAGCCAAATTTTTGCTGATCAATTTTATTATTAATCTTCAAATGGGATAAGAAATTCGCATCAATTCAAAATAATAATACAAAATATTCCACTAAATAGAATTGCTTTTTCTCCCATTTTTTTACAGCCAATCTTAAAAATTATACCTCAGATGAATAATTTGGATATTCATAGTAGAATGTTAATTTACATAAGATCAAGACATCAAGAACAACATTTGCATGAAGTAATAAAAGTCTAATATTTTCAAAAAAATTAAGAAAAAGGCTGATTTGACTGCTGCAGGCAATCTTGCCAATTATATGTCAAGGAACAGAAAACAATTATATTTTGGTAGAACTAGACAGTTTCAAAGACCTCTTAATCATGTTTGATTGCTTCTGGGTAGAATAGAACAATGTTGGAGTTTTGTGCTAAATTATTATATTTATATGCAAAATTGGCATTAATCAATCAATATTCTTAACTATAAAATCAATGAGTAGCTGTAGTAGTATGCTTGAATGTTTTGAAGTCAAAACTAGGAGATTGATAGATTCCTAGCACTTAAATGGTATATATTCTACAGTAAAGCACGCTTACCATTGTTCTCTGATGATTCGGTAAATAAGCCCTTACGTGAGCTCGTAATGGAGGAGATGTTGGATTGTCACTAGCATAGAGATTCCGTGAACTAAGAGTCGGTGAAGTTGGACCAGAAGATGATGATGGAGCAGCGCTCGAACTAGTCGAACTTGGAGCACCATTTCGATATTCCAGTAACTTTTTTTCCCGAATTTCCAGTTCAGAAAGCTTACTTGTTAGTTCATTATACTCCTGCAAAAGGCAAAATATACTTCATTTATTACGATGATGTAAATTGCTAATGAATAGGCTACGGTTTTTAGACGCAACAGCGACCAATCAAGCTACTCGCGTACCCGGGTAATTCATTCGCGACTTCAAATCCATTTAGCTAAAATAAAAGCTTGTTAGCGCTTTCAACACAAGGGATATTGTCTAGATTTCAAAGGGTAAAGGCCTATACTTTAATTCAAAAACATATCTCTCTCTCTCTCTCTCAGTTCGTCTTTTGGGTAAATACACACACTGTATAGAATATTTGACAAAGACTACTAAAAATAATAAAGTTGGTTGGCGAACGTCACTTTCTTTAAAAAACAACCCAGCTATGACTTGTGATATTTAAGAAGGTGAAGGATATGGAAAGATTCTAATAAAAGATAACTACTCGAAAAACACTAGATTACATAGTTATTCAATGATCTTATGATCGTATAAAAATCAACACCAGAAAAATTTACAAATTTAAAAATTCGAAGGATCAAAGTCGCTAGCGACGATGAAAAACATCCTATTTATACCATGAAATTTCACACCATTCAAAAGAATTTTTTGGACTATTTTTCACAGGTCAAAGCTTTTAAACATGCAGACTACAAACTAGTAGTAAT
The DNA here is from genome assembly GCA_900234385.1 of Anemonia viridis. Classification (NCBI taxonomy): domain Eukaryota; kingdom Metazoa; phylum Cnidaria; class Anthozoa; order Actiniaria; family Actiniidae; genus Anemonia; species Anemonia viridis. The sequence continues at coordinate 14,491 of OCZR010019915.1, forward strand.
GATATTTCGATATTTTAGATTTTTTAACGCGTGAACTCTGGCGTTGTGATCATTCTAGAAGAAGTCACAAGATGGTTTTTGCAAATATAAGACAGTTACACCATCAAAATAATGTACCGATGTAAAAATGAATAGCAAAAATACACAAATAAGTAATTTGGTAAGAATACTTTGTCCATTAGACAAAATACAAATTTAAAGCTCCGTAATTTGACGAGTGCCAAGCTCAAATGGAAATTGGATTTGTTGAAGGGGATAATTTTTGGAAATGTAAATTAGACTTGCACGAAAATAGGCTGCGAAATATTATCGAGTAAGTTAATTAATAAACCTAGGAAAATTATTTCTTGTAGGGAAGATAAGATTCGAGTTCAACTGCACACTTTGTAGACGCTTTGCAAGAAAAAATTCTAATAAAATGAATAAAATCAAAACCTCTAGAATGATTGACGGAGGATGTTGGATGTTCGAAAACTGGGCATTCAGCTTTTCGAGGTTCTCTTTGGTGAGTCGAATAACATGCTGTACAGTTCTGACCTGCAAGAACGAAAAGGAAAGGAGATTGAGCGTCAGGTCTGCTCGACCCGGGAGTTGACTAGCTCACCATCATAACAAAAACACCGACTCTCTTCTGCACGAAAAATCAACCCTCAACAAACTCGACTACAAGCACAACGACGGCCATCCATAGACCTCTAAAAACCAGCCTGATAGAAACTAGAGGCTCGGAAGAGTACCTCGGAGTCGTGGTTGTTGGAAATCTCGACGTTAGGTTCGTTGTTTAGTAAGTAAGTGTCTTGAAGGTGCGAGTTGGCCACCGCCATCATGAACACTGCTGGCTGAACAACACAACATCACGTGACTAGACCAACAAGAACCACACAACTCCATATGAATCATGGGTACGGTGCTGGGTAGTCCTGGTAACAGACTCGTCAACGGAAGTGACGTATGAAAATATAGACCGGAAGTGGAAAGGCCATTTAGGAGAAGAACTTGAGAGTGAATGATTGATCATATACACATGTTAGAAATTATAAGGCGAGAAATTAAAAGGACTACGATCGTCGATAGGTATTATGGGTAGCGTGTCGTGTAGTCATGGTAACAGACTCGTCTGATGGAAGTGACTTATGGAAATTAACCGGAAGCCCAAACTGAATGATTGATTAATTATAACAGGGCTGTTCAGTTACAGAAATTGTTACATGAAAAGGATCATGGGGTTAGCCGCGCAATCCTGGTATTAGACCGGCCAGGAAGTCAAATTGGAAGTCAAAATGCCATTTGGAAAATACTTTATGACAAGACGAAATGATGACTCATACACAGAAAAACATCTCCGACAGAGAAACCATTGGATAAACCAGCTAGCAAAGTGGCAAGTGACTTATTAAAGTTGCATCTCGATATGAAAATAGGCAGGTTAGGTCAGCGGAAGTCTGCAGGAAAAATGAAAAGACCGGAAGCCACAAAGACGCTCCCGCTTCCAGTTAGAGAGCGAAAATGAATGATCGTTTGCACGTTGGGCTGATCTGAATTAAATCTTGTCACGTTTTCTTCTCGTTCTTTCTTGGCAAGGATGTAATGAATATTGTCTTTGATCTCAACTGAGTGCAGATGTCAATATATAAACTTGATGAAAAAACAGTTCCGCTTAATCAAGACACAATACCTTTGTATCCGACATTTTCACCAGCACTTTTCTAATGGCTTGGTGGGCTATTTCACGC
>OCZR010019963.1:0-15373 GCA_900234385.1 Anemonia viridis
CCACAGAAAAAAAAAAAAAACAACCATGGCACAAGACCACAAAAGCTCCTCCTCCCCCTCCCCGCCCATGACAACGTTCCAGCAAGCAGGTGCATATAATTACAAAAGTAATAAATTAATATTGAAATTCTTAAATAGAAATAATTGCAAATAATGAATATTACACAAAAGCAGTCCTGAATAAGAAATAATAAGAAAAACAAATTTTAAATTAGCCTTAAAAATTATTTATGTTAATAAAAATCATGAAAAAGCAGTTCTAAATAAGAAAGTCTTTAAATTAGACTTGAAAGTGTTAATGTTTTTGCAATCTTTAATAGATTGAGGAAGGCTGTTCCAAATCTTAGGGGTGGCAACTGCAAATGCCCAGTCTCCAAAAGTTTTGCATTTAGTTCTAGGGATCTTAAGAAGCTGCTGATCATAACTACGTAGTGCATAGCGGCCAGTTGCTTGTTCAGCGATAAGTTCCAGTGTGGGCTCAAAATTATATCTAAGTTATAAAGTTATAGCAGCAGTGTCTTAGAGAATCTATCTGAGTGGTGAGAAAGTCACCACATTTTGGACTGCTGCCGATTACCATCCTACTTTCCAACCACTATCTCCAATTTCTTCTCTTGACCACTTGACTTTCACTTTTTTTCCCGACCACAAAGAATTGTTCATGGTCAGGAACTTCAGGTTCCGGCATATCTTGATTAAATGGAGGCTTGTCTTGTAGCGTTTCGCATTACAGTTGCCGACTGTCCTTTAAAATACTTAAATAATCATACAGGGTTTTTAACATTTCTAAATGGATACTGTTCATATCGACACTGTCAGGAACTGGTAGGAAGCTTTTATCTTTGATATTTGACGAGTGGGTCCTTTTTTTGAATTTGTCAGTAGGGTCAAATATTGCCATTCTCCTCTCCTCTAAAATAATTTTAGGAATTAGAGAAAGCATTCTTTTTATTTCGTCTTCATTGCTTTTAAAGGCAAGTTGGTATCGGTTTTGTCTCAGTAAGAATATCCTCAGGCACAGTTCTTCTTTGTTACCTTGGGTTGGTAAGCCATGATAGTGAAGAATGTACCTCAGCTTCGCTACACGTAGTTTTCTTAGACGTGGTATGGATGATGGAACTTTCTGAAAATCTCCATTATAGAGCTGTTCTTTTAATGGTGGCTCGTCTCCCTCCGACGTTGCAATTCCTTCCACTAAGTGGTGTTTCTGCCCTTTTGTTGAAAGACCCATCCTTTTACAAACATCCCTTAAGGTTGCAACATTTTGAGAGAAACGTTTATGTCTCCTCCACCATTCCCTTTCTTGATCTTCGATCACCTCTCTTTTTTCCCCTTCCTCTTGAAAATATCTAGCAATCTCTTTTTCTGGAAGCCACACCAAAAATGATATTGCAGGAAAGACACTCTCAGGGGAGTCACAATTCATCGCAATCATTATATCCAGAAGTCTCTCCGGTCTGAAGAGCCCTGGAGATTCGTCCCAGGGTCCGCAAATTATTTGATTTCCATCAAATGACAGATAATGAAGTTCTCCATCAGTTGCTAACCATCTCATATAATCAGGAATTGGTTGTATTTCTTTTCTTGGCAGTGCTTCCCCTCACCACTGTTCGTTTGGCGTGTAAAAGGTAGCCTCATACTTGTCACCCCAAGCAGTTCTGAATTGGGTATAATTATTATTAATCATTTGGTAATCATCCAAATACTTCCCTGAAATATTTTCCTGCTTCAAATTCCAAATTAGCTTAATGTCTTTCCAAACCCAGCTCTCCTCTATTAATTTGTATGACCAATCACACTCTTCTTTATTTTCTTCTGAAAGCGACAGAAAGTTTTTCAAGCGTTCCTCGTCGTTGAAGATATATTCTGATGACCTTATTCCCCTGCAGGCCTCTAACGCCTCCCCCCATATTGTGCCTGACTAAGGCAGGAGATAACATCGTCTGTCATTGCTTCCATGTTCTCTTTGTGCTTGTTAGACCCGGGTTCTACTTGGACTTGGTAAACTTTGTGAGCCAAAAATGGCCCCTGGCGAGATAGAGCCTCATCCTCGATGGCGTGTACACGTTCAACAAAGTTTCTCTTGCTGTGATATTCCGCAAAAGATACTTGTGTAACCTTGTCAAGAAGATGTAAAAGTCTAACAAGGAGCATTTGAACCAGGGGACTTGCTGGCTGTTCAGCTGGACAGTTATCGACAATGAAAACAAAAATTGTCTTGAGACTTCCTTTCAAGGGGTCCCGGAAAACGCAATCCAAAGACGGTTTTTGACATCAGAAGAAAGAGCTCATTAAATAATTTTAGTTGTATCGGGCTCCAACAAAGAAGGATTTAAAAGCGTCACTGCTTTTCCAGTACGAGTAACATGAAGAAGAGTGTTAGAACTACGCAGATTCAAATGGAGGTCATTAACAGTAAGAGAGGACGGAATGCTTTCACCCTTTGTTATTAACGTCTTCATGAACAGGTGGGTCATAGGTGTCACTGCATCTGTTCTGCTTTGGTTCCAATCATGGTCTGGGCACTCGATGGTCTTCCAAGCTTTTCCAGGCTTTTGAACAGGCGTTATTTCACCACATACATTTTTTTTGGCATCTTTAGAATCAAGTACGTTGTCTTTTTTTTTTTGTTTGAATGTAAATTTATTTCCATGTCAATTCACGCTTGATCTGTCAATAAATTATTGTTGTTGAGAATGATGACAGGAAGTCATCGAAACGTCCAACTAATCGCGTTAGTTTCCGTTGTTTCCTATTGTTTCACGTTGTTTCCTATTTTCATCCCTTGAAATAAACCAATGTTAATAAGCTTACTTCAATAATTGTATGGATATGCATTTGATTTTTTAGGGGTTAGGGGTTTTATACCAGTATAATAATATCAATGTAAAAATAAAATGCTAAAACTAAATAACTGAATAGAAAAGCAACTGAAAAGAGTGAAATGACTCCGTTTTTCCTAAACCAAGTTCACCAATGGATTGTGAAACCAGTCGTAGCAAGGCTTTGCCATTTTGTCCATTTATTGCTTTGCGGAACAGTCCTTTTAGAGATAAAACAGTGAAAGATACAATTTTGGACTCGGTGAGGAGGATTGACTTGAGGTCTAGCGGCATATTAAGCATCTCCTCTTCCCTTCTCAAATTCTGATCTTTAGGGTTCTTTTCATTTAGGATACCTTATAAATTAATAAGAATAACATAATTATGCAAGGGTTAAATTTGGAGATTTCAGGCTTTTATACATTTGATTCCCAAGAGCCTCACATTAAGTTTTCACACACAAATGAGTCCAAATGGGCATGATCCAAGTAGATTGCTTTTTCCTTCAAAATAGCAACTATAGAGTGAAAATGTAATAGAAAACCTAACGAAGGCAGGCCAGGTGCAGGGATAACATAGGAATTTACAGGGTATTCAAGGTTTGTATTAGAAAAGTTAATTTATTATGGAAATGTGTAATTAAAAGCCTTGAATACAAGATGAGCTGGGTAATATGGGGAACAATTAAAACCATGTCAATCATGTTTGGGGTTTATGCCAAAAGCATTATAAGGACAACATATAATAGGAAATCAAAACATCTTAAAATATCAAAAATGCAAAGTTATTGACTCACATTTTTGCTTTATGATTGATTCTACAATGGATTTAGCAATTCTGAGAGCCAATTCTCAGAGCTCCTACAACACTGTCAATTTGTCTTTCATGAAATTGAAGGTCTTTTAAAACTGGCTCATCTTCATCGTCATCTTCCTCATCATCATTTATATTATAAATAGCATTTTATCATCTTTGTCATCAATTTTCTCACCAATGTCACTGTTATTATCACTTTGCTGTTCCAGCGCGGCTTCATCCATGTCAAGTTCTTTTCTTCCATGCTTTCTTTGAGTGTGTGATTTCTTTAGAGCTTGGATGTTGTCTTTCTGCATGGATTCAGAAAAAAAATGATAAACTAGATAAACTATATTAATTAGTTAACCGATGTAAGCTAATACCATTTCCATTGGTTCATCATAATTGTTTTGCTTGACTTTCAGGTTCTAGGTACGCATATGATAAAAGTTATCTTTAATGATAGAATAATTCAAGGTGTGGGCGGGCAGTAGATACACGCCTGCTATTTCTTGTGTGATGACAGCCATGAATGCTGTAATATAAAAGAAAAAAAGCTTCGTATTTAAGTTTCCGGTTTTTGATAACTCCTGTAAAACCAAATAACAAATTTCAAACTAAATGACGTACAATTCCTTTCCTTATTCCATTGCATTTTTTTACGATTTTACTACCTATGTCTACGTTTCAAGTCGTTTTTTCAAATATTCTACCATTGATTTCAGGTTCCTCGACTCCTCAGAATAAAAGGATAAAAGAAATTGATTAAATCAGAAATTCCAGAGAGGGAGAGAGAACAGCAACGTTTTCAACCTTTATTACCTTGTTGACCTTTTCCAATTCGAGCTCCAAAGAATGTATACAGGTTTCCTTTTCTTTGAGTTCCTTTTTTATTGAACAATATGTAAACTTAAAATTAGCAGGCATCAACTAAAAAAAAAGTTTTCAATTGCTAACAATTTATTAGAATATGTCCCAAACCATTATGCCATGGTCACAACGAAGCTGGCACCACAATGATTCAATGTTGTACGTTGTATTTTGTTGTAAAAATCGATTATGAATCTTACTGTTACAGTATTGATGTCCGTGTGAATGAATTTGAATGTAAAGTCAACATTCCTATTTAAGTTTGGGTAACCTTCGTCCACAATTTTTGTTCGATGGACTCGTCGAAGATCCGACTCCTTGTCATTCAACATGAATAAAATTTTATCATTTCATTTTTCGAAGTACCAAGACATAATGCAAATGGGGAATTGCGTTGTTTCTGTTTTTACACTGCATGCCCGTAGCCTCGACGGATATCTATATAGGATTAAGTAAGACACGCAAACTCGTTTTGATACTGGTTATCACGCAAATCACGCAATGTTTCCAGTCTATCACGCTAGTTCAGAGCTTAACAACCTTATCAACTTCTAACAGTATCGTGAATATGACATTTTAAAAGCTAAAAAGGAGCTAGAAGAGCTGGAGGTGACATTGATTGAGGTAATTAACTCTTGTCTTTGATTTACTATCACTTTTATTATCGTTGTCAAAGCAACGTTTCCTAGACTTTAATTTCTTGCACTCCTAATATTTAACGGGAGTGATATTTGCATTCTAGTAAGATATATAGCTAGAGAGATTTTAATGTGACCGCAAAAGAATTGGTAAACTAATAGTTAGAAGTAAACTTTAAACCAATGATTTTTTTCCAACTAGTACACAAAGTAAATGGTTTAATCACTGTAATATAAGTGAGAATTTACTGTTTGTCTTTCCATTGTCCCAATTCGGAACATGCTGATAAAAGTTGATCTTGATGCGGGCAATCAAAACGGACGTTAATCTACAATCGTTCTCGAATGCTCCTAAAGCAACTCAGCGACACTGAGAACGTCCTAACAGCATCTAAACTGGACCAATGACCAACCAATATCGGTGTTAGGGCATTTGGAATAAGGCGACCTTGAAAATGAAGCGTTAATTTGATCAGTATTAAGGTTAAGTACATACACACAATAAGATTTGAATCGAGGCTCCGGGGAAACAATGAAATAATCAGCATAAGCAACATAACAAACTCAAGAAACATGAAACATACCCATAATCATTTACCAAGCACAATAATATCGAAATGATCGTATTTATTCTTTTGTTCCCCTAAATATCGATTCAGATCGTATTGGGTGCGATCATTCAACCAAAATATCGAAAGGTAACGCCGATTTGGCGTTTCAAAAGTCATTTATTTCAGGTAAAAGTTTGAAACGATAATACATAGATTTTAATTTTTTATACAGCTGCTTGACCGTGACCGTGTTTGTGCAGCGAGGTTTTTTTCACGGTCATCCGGCCCTTTGTCACTGGGCTTTAAGCCCGGAATAAAACTTTGGATACACTGTTACTGATATGATGAAATATCTTATCTGTTAATGGAACATTTCTCGTGTTGTTCCAAAAGAGCTGTTGCACCCCAATCATTTTGTCTTCAAGGATAGTACTTAGGTGTAGCGCTTGCTCCAGTCCGCCCTCGCAGATGAAGACAACAATATAATGTTCCATGGAGTCAATATTGACAGCGTGCACATTAATTTAAAAGAGCCTGACGTCTTCTGTCGATAACCCCTGCATGCAAAATGATTTCATTGTCAAGACATGTAATATCTCTAATATCACAAAAAATCTAAACAAATCTCCTTAGTTTCCACTTAGAAGTCTCCTAATTTCCCGTGAGAAAGTGACATACAAGATCGGCTACAACCTTATACGCAATGTTTATTTAAGGTGGCTAACTACAGTTTCTCAATTTCTCAATTTCTACCATAGTTATTAAAATAAGTATGATTTCTACGTGGCTTTCTACAACCCCTTTCACGAGGCGCATATTAGAACGACCGCTGCTAGAAGTTGTTAACTAAATTTCAAAATGTTATAAGGGAATCATACTCGTTTTGAATTTCAAACATGCACAAACGTTCTTTTGTCTCTGTTTTTGTTTTTATCTCATTGAGGACGACTTTTTTCATTAAGCGAATTAAATGTAATACTGCAGTAGTATTCAGATTCAGAATCTTAAAACTTATTTTCAGTCATTTCTGAGTGTTTCCAATCCCTAAAGTATATGTGTACTCACGTCTGGCAGGCTTGCGATAATTAATTCCATTCCTTTCCACAAGGAGAAGGATGGAGAGGCTTTCAAGGCTGCAACTCCTGGCTCGTATAAGCTTCCTGCAACCACGATTGCCTCACCATCACAAAACTGGAAATAGTCAATCTCTTCTTGTACTGACTCGCTCTGACTCTTCCTTTTGTTTTTTTTTTCTCCCTCCATGAGATCGCTCTCTGGAAAAATTGCTTTAGTTCCAGCAAAAATGGTTATGAAAATTCAAGAAAATTAGGACGGAATCGCATTGAGATTTAGTTGAGATTAGAGAAATCGTTATAATTGTAAGAAAATAGGTAAACAACACAAACCTGGGAACCTCTACCTCTATGTTCAGATCTGACTTTAAAATTGTGATACGTTGGATTCCATGCAAAGGTTGTTACAGGAATTCCTCCATTCCGTGGTTGATGGAGGCGTTGGCCCGTTTGGATCGAGGTCTTCCATCTGGTACCTCCACTTCCTTCAAGCTGCCACTAGTTGCATCCAAGTAGTAGCCTTGCTTCCCTTATTCTCTAAATTATGAGAAGCGGCCACACGCTTGATTTGTTCAGTCGTTAGTGTATTGCCATAAACTGACACGTAAACTTGTAGCACAAAGCTAATAAAAGAAAGAAAAAGAAATACATGGTTTTAAAAGTTCAAATGATTCAAAAATGGCTAAATTAAAGGCTACTCTTTCGGCTGATAGTTGTTGAGATAAAACGAGAAAGAGTAGTTTAATTGTTCTAGTAAAACTCTATTTTTTTTACTCTCTGAAGTGACATTTTGCAGTATTTCTTGGATATTTTCACTCGTAAAGTCGCTGGCTGGATGGGGAAAAGACCTTAAATCGTAGAAAAATGAATGGTTACAACTGTTTAATACTCAGATACTGTGGAATTTCAACTGAAAGTTTACGACGAAGGAATGAAGTGCGAGAGACTGTTTCAAAACGAAATATGCTCATGTTTTGGGACTTGAAGTCTTGAAGATTTCAAAGTAAAGCAAATTTTGATTGTAATGTGCACATTTTCGAACTCTGACGAACTTTTACGGGTCGATACAGACTCAAGAAACAAAAAACACAATACCCAAGTGTTACTAAACGGTGCATACCGGGAGTTCGAGTAGCAGAACCATATCATATCATGGATAGACTAAAGCCATTCAAATAAATCCGTTCCTCGAAATATTCTAACTCATAACTAAGTTGTGTTGTGATTGAATTCTGATCTGGCTTTGATAATGGCCTCTTATCTCGCTATTACACTAGTCATCATTATGTATCTCATTAACTTATTAGAAAGTAACTTTCTTTGTGTTTTCAAAGGCAGCTTTTCGATGAAGCCCTCCAACAGCTGTAATGTTGCATCCTTTCAGAAGATTTTTATATTTTATTGCAACATCTCTAGAAATATCAGCAATCCCAACCCATGATTGGTGGTCGTGGAGAAACGTGATTGGCGTGTCTTTTAGGTAATCAAAAAGTTTGTTAACTTGTTGGTCGTTGAGTGGCCTGTCCAGCCATTGTTCAGGCGGATTCTTCAGTTTTCCCACATCTATAGAGATCAGTCCTAAGAAATACATAAATACATACATTTAATGAGACAATATTAATACTTAACTCTTACTTCCCGAAATATATATATTCTGTTGTTTTCCTTCTCATATTGCTATGATAACAATGGGCCACCGATTAGTTCTATTTACAAATCATTGATTGATTTATATCGTTATGATTACTCATACTGGAACAGTTTTGACATAAATCATCAATGAAGTAATTCTGTTCTCTGCGTAGTGATATGTCCATTGCCTAAGAAAAACGGTAACAAAATCATGTCAGTTATGTAGAATAAGTCTTCTTTTTCTTCTCAAGAATGGAAGACACAACTTACAACACAAGTGAGAGTAAAAGTTTCGCAAACCAGCACCTTTTCAGCCAGAGCGTTTTCATCTGAAGGCAGTTTAAGTTTAAGTGATGAAGTTCTTTAAAATGTTCCTCTCCAATCTTTAAAGTCAATTATTCGCCTTCCTTGTTTAAAACAGCTACTGTAGCTGATAAAGCTATTTAGCATAATTCGCCTTGATCATGCCACATTTCCAGCATGAAACTACTGCAGATGATCCAGTTTGGGCTATTCTCTTGTGACACCTATATCACTTAAAGAAGAAATGATAACTAGTTGTAAACTAGTGTGGGCTGCGTCGGTGTTTCTAAAGAAACAATAGTGATGAATAGGTAATTTATACACCGTAAAGAAAGAGAATACTTACTGACGTTTCGGACGATAGTCCTTCGTTGGAGCTTTTTTTAATTTTTTTTTACAGTTCGTATTATCTTTCTTTACTGTGTATAAATTACCTATTCATCACTATTGTCCCTTAAAGAAGGTTTCGGCATGCTTCACGCATTTTACTTCTTTAATAACAGCTATAGTTGGCGTATTGCATTCTTGGACTTCCTTCAGCTGAAGGAGATGTGGTCTTCCCAGAGATCTAGGGCTATAAACCCTGTAGGGTCGGTGAACATCGCCTGCGCCAGTTGAAGGCTCTTTCGGGGACTACCAACAGTCTCCGAGTCTTTAAGTTGTGTGATGTTGCCCTTTACTGTCATCGTATCCCATTCCTTGTAGGTATTGAAGATGTCCAAGATAGATACTGGATCTTTGTTGTCCTCCGGAAGGTGCGAAAACTGGAAGGCATTTTCCGTGGCTTGTGGTGTGCGAACAAAAGTCATGTCGTTCATCACGATCTTATCGGCATCCTGAGTGTAGGCATAGTTAACCAGCTATACGGGTGTTTTGGTATCTTGGCTTTGCTGCAATAGAGCCTTCTTCGAAGGTGAGTATAACAGCGCCTCTTTAGTTTCTTGAGGGGCGGTTTGCAAAGTAAAAACAACAGTATTGGCCTTGTTTCGCCTCTTGTCGGAAAGGTTATGCACTTAACCTATGATGCTCTTTTCATCTTCATACTTTCGTTTGTTCTTGTTGCTGAATTGGGAAGCCAAGTGATTACTACTAGTACTCTTGAACAACTTTCCTTGGATTTGCCGAAATCGAAAAGGCAGGATATTGCTGTGATGTCAAAGTATTTGAAGGTTTAAACTTACTTCTAAGGAAACAGTGGCATTTGTCAGGGAACTAAGGTTATGAGTCAGTGTTCACCGATGACTTGATTTTGTATTTTGTCGCAGAAAGATTGCTTGACGTAAACGAGATCTAATAGAGTTCCAGCTGATAGAAATGTAGCCGTGTCTACTATTTGAACATATCGGGAGGAATTCATGAATTCTTTTAGTGGTAAAATAGGCAATTCTTTAAAGTAATTGATGTTCAAGTCTCCTAATATGATATCAATTGTATGCATCTGAAAAATGTTGCTGAGATGGTTAATATATTGCATTATGTTTGAGTTATTTTCCTATATACTAACAGCATTATTATTCTTCTGTTGGTGGAGGATTTCAATACATTAACGACAAAGCATTGATAGCCGGGAAATATTGGTATTCCAGTATATGAATATTGCCATTATTACCAATATCTAAACTTGAATACTTATCTGAAGGGTGGTCTTGTCTATGAAGTGTGTAAAGCTGTAGTGTTTCTCGGATACCATTAGATGAGTGATGGGCCAAAAGTTGAGTTTCAACATCAGGTTCATAGAATTTAGACATGTAAATCATGGAAAGTAAAGCATAATGAGGTGATGGAAATATATTTCAGGCTCCTTTGTCTTGTATGGAGTGTGGTATCTTATGACAGCTTTGACTCTCCTGCACTTCATGACCTCTTTGCCATTCATCAACCTTATATTTTTGGAAGCGAGGGTGTATTATTATCTGTAGTCGCATTTAATGCTACAATAATGTCATCAGTAAGTACTTCTGGTTGAGCATCTATTGTTTCAAGTATATCACTTCTGTAGTCCTTGTAATAATAAAAGCAGACAAACAGCCAGACACATGTTAATGACTGATGGAATGTTGTTTAGCCTCGTAGCATATCGCTCAAGGTTATTGATATTGATAGTAAATCTTCGACTATCATCATCTAATTCATCAAGTTCCTGCTGATTCTTTGCTACTCTTAGCATTTTGTCTGGTAAGTCTGTGCTTACGATAACGGTTTTTGGAAATATCTTTCTCAACCACAGCTCAGGCATACATCTATAAACACACTCTTGTGAGCTTACTTCTATGTTACATTTTGACCATGGACTTTCTTCAGAGCAATATTAATGCTGTCAGATATTTTTTCTCTTCAATAATAAACTGTGCAAAGAAAATATATTCTGGGTGTGTAGCAAACCGCCCACTATAATGTAACAGCTTGGCATTAAAATATTTGACTGGTGATATTTTAACATCTCTGTCAGCAGTGCAACCAAATCTGCCTCTTGGGAAGAGTACTGGAAATGCACGCTCTTCACATTGTTTATCAGTCATTAAGACACTGAGTGTTTGTTTTCACCAGGTGCGATGTTGTAAATTTCTCTGCCAGTAGAATTATTTGAATTCTATTCCTCTGTAATAATAGGATAATCTGGAATGACTGACTGTAAACATGTCTCACTGACATCTTGATTTTTGACAATTTTACGAAAATAACTATCAGACTGCTATTTGACAATTCCTTGGAGAATACCGTTGGTAAAATGTAATTTTCTCAAAAGTGCATGGTGATCTGGATTCCATTTTATCACCAAAGTAGACTGATAGGACCAATCCACAAAAAAATCATTGCTGTGCAGGAATGCAGGCATTTTTGGAACTTGCATGAATATTTTTTCTCTCTCTAATGTTTTAAAGTTTTTTGGCCCACCCCCCTATGAGATATTTATTTATCAAATGGCTTTTCTACCCTAGTTTTTTTATTGGGTCCCCTAATTCGGCGCTTTGTTTTTGTCCCATTTTTGTTCCGTTTGGATCCCAGTTTTCTTCTCGCACCCGTTTCACATGACCATCCGTTTAAGCAGTACCATTCACCCAGGAGTGTAAGGGGTGCTGGTAGGTCTTTAATGGTACCAAAATTTTCCAAGTGAATGTCGATGTTTGTATTTCACAAAGATCTAACATCCCCGATATTGCTAAGATAATATCTCTTTCCGATACAAGCTCTCGAGAAATATGACACGCACACAGAAAGATGCACAGAAATATCTTAAAACTTAAAGCTCACCGCTTTGGCCGCAAATGCTCCCAAAGATCTACTAAGGGAGTGACTATTAGATTTTTGAGTGGGTTTTGGCCAAAAAAAACCCCCAAAAATTGGAGCACGACTTTAAAGAGAGAAAAAATCAAACATATCCCATGACAGGGTTGTTTTTCGTGCATGTTTTTTGCAGGGTGGTTCATAGCTGTTTAAAGTTGTTATTAGCTGTCAGTTCACTGTTAAGGTTGTTGTTATTAGCTGTCAGTTCATTGTCAAGATTGTTATTAACTGTCAGTGCACTGTTATTACAATTGTTGTACAATTTTGACATTGGTTCTTTGTTGCTGTGGCTGTTTTCTGTATGATCTTGTTCAGTGCATACGTCTAAGTTCTTTTTTTCTGATGAAGAAAGAATATTTATTATCAAGTGAAAATACATTAAAAATTGGACACTAAATTATCAGTTTGTTACATCACATTGGAATATACATTTACTGTATCATTTACCTTTCATGAATCTTTTAAAAATTTTGACCGTTTTACCTCTTAACTCTGAACCTTCTTTTTCCTTTCCAAAAAACTGTTCAGCTAAGCCAGGAGAGGCATATGAATATATGCTGTCCCCTCGATTGTGGCTCTTGAACCCCACAATCACAATATCCCACTGGTGATGAGAAAGCAGTACGTTTGCCTTAATTGAAAAAATAAAAGAAATATATATATATTTTAATATGAGTTATAAGAAAAGGCATCCCTTCTCAGTTAACTTGGAAAAAAAGCTCTCATCCTTTCACTCGTCTTCACCACATATGCAGCACCCTCGCGGAAACGAGCAGTCCTGGATATGAATTTTAGATAGTTTTTAGCACCTTATTCACTAGATTTTTTGCTGCTCTATTATCAAAATATTTTGACTGTGATAGCTTTGTTTCACAATTTCAATAATGAATACTAAAAAATCCTTTTTTTAAATACCGATAAACAAATGACTTAATTTCCGTCGAATTTTTTTTTTCTTTGAAAAGCTCAAATTGTGCAAAACGCGCGAGAAAAATAGTAACAAGTTTACAGAACAGTACAAACAATGTTTTCTACATGATAAAAACTATTTCTATTTCCACGTAATAATATGAACCCGTTATTTGTTATTTTTTACAATGCGTGGGTACCCTGTGGTATACGGGGAAAAAATAGACGCCATTTTAACCTTGTTCCGACCCGAGAATTTTGTGGAACTTTTAGTATGATGTTTATGAAGGTAAAAGTAAGCCAAAACCACCTGAAAAGCTTTTGTTATAATTAGTTTGAACTTGTGCTACAAAAATTCATAGATTGACTGGACTAATGGTAGAGTGATCGGTGTGGATTCCTGTCATAAAATCAGTTTTAGCTATGTCATCTTGCAGTGTATTACTAACCAAAAGACAAGTCTTCTTTGACTAAAAGGGTTTTTTTCTCTCCAAGTATATCCTTTTATATCTGTATTCCGAATTCTCCAAACATCTATCAAGTCACTATCAACCATAATATCTTCGACAACTTTTGATGAATCTAATTACACTATCTAATTACACTAATGAAACAACTTTTTTCTTTTGTCAAAAGTAAAGTTCGCAAGCCTCTCACGTTTAATGAGAAAATTTTAAACTGTAAATTATCACTGTTTATTTAATATCCCAGGCTAAAAGATAAAGAGCCACTCTTATTATCCACTTCGAAACCATTAACCTTTTGCCTTGCGAAAAAACAACAAAAACTATAAGTACATAACATGTAGGCAGTTCAAAATACAGCCAGCTCACAACTGTTAAGCTGTGACGGATTGGACGGGGCATAATTGCAGTAGATATAACACGACCTTAGCAGGGAAAGAAAGGAAGAATGTGTTTTGCTTGGGCCCCTTGAGATCTAAGGAATCAACAATTTACTATGTTTACGGAAGAAGATAGAATAAATTAAGCATGAAAGTTTTTGAGGCTATTTGTTCGTATGATCTTAAGTTTTATGTAATAAACTGAAAATTTAATATAGACTACTAAATTTATATATAATACGAAGATCCATACTGATTCCAAAGTTCGTTTCTTTGAGTCCAAAACGATAAGGATATTTTCGCGAAGCGTAACACTTGAGCCCCAAAAATGGCTTCTCTCAGTCGAACTACATTCCTTTCTCGTGGTGTGGATTAATTGCTCCAATTAGATCAAACTTATGGTACCCTATTACATCCGTCTGAGCTTCAGAAAGCGTGAACATGGTGCCTTCGGTGAGTGGTGAAATTGGGGGAAAAAAGAATGTAGTTCGAATGAGCAGTTCTTCAGTTGGGGAATTCCAGTGCAATGTATGAAAATTAAACACCCCAGGTTTATTGTTTGGCTTACGCACCAATCTCTCCAGCTCGCTGTAAATTTGACTGGAAATTCTGTTCTACAGCTCTGTCTATTTCTTTCCTATAATCTGAAGTAATGAGATAAAAATGAACACAGTTTCAATAATTTATTTACCATTTATCAGAATTGTTAAGCTACCATAAGATTACCAAAACTTAACCTGCAGGCAAGGCTAGTATTCTTAATAGAGCAAGTACACTCTTCAAAAGTTTTAAAAGTGATATATTGGACACTGACACATTTTCTACCCCTAAAAGTTACTAACTTTGTAACAATATACACCTCCTGTTTTAGACCATGACATTCAAAAAAATTCATCCACTCCACCCAATACATTCCCTGCATTCCCTAATTCCCTAACAGGTTTCTGAAAACACTCGATTAAAACATTTATTTTTGATATACCAATTTTTTCATCCATCCATCCATCCACCCTTCCTACTATACTACTATTCTCAATGTTGTTTCATTTACTTGCGTACAAGTGCCTGTAAACTGTAACTCAGTGTTCTCAATATTTCAATATTGTTCATCAAAGTGATGCATCTTGGAGATATCAAAGTTTATTCCTCAAAAATGCTAATGATGTGATGTCATATATATAGGTGGCATTATTAATAATAATAATAAAAATAATAATTTATTACTTATATAGCGCCTCTTCCATAAATGTCCAGTGGCGCTTTACAATAATTTTAAAACTTAAATAATCCTAAAAAATACTAGACCTAAAAAAGAAAATTAAGTCAAGAGCTACAATACCTTAAAATTACTTAATAAAATATTAATAAAATTGCAATAATATCCCTAAATAATTCCTAAAAAATATATAAGTAATCAAAAAAGTGCTCTAGTTTTTGACGTGGCTTAAATAAAATCGCTATATACCGATTTAAACAGATGCGTTTTCAATTTAGACTTAAAACATTCTAAAGATTGGCATAGTCTTATATTCTGTGGCAGGTCATTCCATAATATAGGCGCAGAGATAGAAAATGAGCGTTTGCCATACGATTCTAAGTTATACATTGGAACTACTAATTTCTTATCTGATGCTGATCTTAGAGTACGCCT
>OCZR010020074.1:0-10967 GCA_900234385.1 Anemonia viridis
TCTCGGCCAATCAGCGCGCGAGAAATTCGTAAGTTATGGTAAAAAATAGTTTGGTTGCTGGTGGTTGAGTGCTTGATTAGCTGATTACAATTACAATTAGTCTGTTTGTTTGTTTAGCTGGTTTGATAGATTGATATGATGGTTGGTTGGTTGGTTGGTTGGTTGGTTGGTTGGTTGGTTGGTTGGTTGGTTGGTTGGTTATCAGTTAGTGGTAATAAGAATGGGTTTTTTTTATTTTATTTTTGGATGGGTTGGGTTAAGTTGGTGAGATGTTGGATGAATGCTTATTCTGTTGGCTACAACATTTTCAAAACAAGACTTACTGCTGGGAACTGAGGCTCTTCTTCAGAAGTAACCTTCTCCTGGGTCAGGTAGGCAGAGGCAGGGAGAAGGTAAAACTGCACAAAGGTGAAGAACAGCAGGGAGACAGCAGGCAGTGGAAGAACCAGAACAGAAACAGCTGCATTCATTTTAAGACCAAAGATGCCAATCATGAGCAACTGGAACACTAGAAGACCAGCAATCATCCTGGAAAAATATTGTTAATTTTGATTTAATTCTTTTTATGTCAGATTCAATGATGGATGACAAGAGAAAAATTAATGAAAAAATTTACAAACAGTAAAAAATATGACGTTGGAAGAATAAGTACCGGTAAATACACCAGTTTCATGTTCAATGCTACCACTTTTTTTTAAGACCACAGACTCATTTGTACATGCTTAGCCTCATTTATAAGTAAGCTATTCAACAACATCATTAAAAGTCTGTTGCTTGCACAACTTGTTCGACTTGCACATTCTTTACATTACAGTTGACTTTAGCAAATCATTAGCAACAGCCAACTATAATTTGAAGAATGTGCAAGATGAACAATACCAATCCCACAGACTTTTAATGAGGTTGTTGAATAGCTAACAAGGCTAAGCCAAAGCAAAAGAGTCTGGTCTTCAAAAACAGTGGCTTGCATCAAACACAAAACGGGTGTAGTGAGCCCTGGAGCTAGACCACCCAAAAGAATAAGCCATGAAAGAAAGAGTTCTAATTAAAACAAAATCGAAAATTACCTCCAAACTAACACAACTACAAATTGAAAGTTAATCTTTAGTTAGTAAAGAGATGCTATCATGACAACCACTGTGACTGCTTACCTGTTGAAAACCTTTGGCCACAGTAGTCCACCAGAATCGAAGGTTGGTATGTAAACACACAAGATTTGGTTGGACCAGGCAATAAAACCAAGGATAAAGTAGACGAAGACAAAGGGGGTCATGAGAGGAGCCATGATGGAATAGCACAATCCAACAATCAGTACATACAGATGATTGGCATACTGCAATAAACAGACAGACAGGAAAGGCACATCAGTGTGGTGAGGATGGGCAGAGGTAAATGTTAATATTCATCACTGTGAGTCCTATGAGTTGGGTCACAGGGGTTCAATTCCTGCCAACTTAAGGTGACTCCGTCATTATTACGAGCGCATTCGGCCTCCATCAAACTTCAGCCATAACCTTTTTAATAGTCGCGCAATAAACATCAAACTTTGGGGAAGTAGAAACAAATTATTTGGCAAAACATCAATACAATCCGATTTTCCTTAGCATGATTATTTTTTCCGATATCAGTGGTGAAGTAGACCCTGTTTTCGGCAACATAGGCGCTCTAACAAAAAAAATTGCTGATAATTTTCCCTAGAATTTTGTATTTCAAAAAATTTGATCTGCGTACTTTGGCTCCATAAATTTTGCTAAAACTTTGTGAGGGTATTCGACAAGTTGAAAAAATATAATGTACAAAATTCTAGGGAATATTATAAGCAATTTTTTTTGTTAGAGCGCCGATGTTGCCGAAAACGGGGTCTACTTCACCGCTGATATCGGAAAAAATATTCACGCTAAGAAAAATCGAATTGTATTGTTCTATTGTCAAATAATTTGTTTCTACTTCCCCATAGTTTGGTGTTTATTGCACCAAACTATGGGGAAGTAGAAACAAATTATTTGACAATAGAACAATATAATTCGATTTTTCTTAGCGTGAATATTGCACAAGTATTAAAAATGCTATGGCTCAAGTTTTATCTAGGCCGAATGCGCTCGTAATAATGACAGAGTTACCTTAACATGTGTTTTTGTCTGTGCTCCTTGAGAAGTTCTTTCTTTTCTTTCTGACCTTCACATGATAAAGTTGTTTTAGGAAGGGGTTGTTGTGCTCCTTCCCACAAGAGTGTCTCTGTGCTCCTTGAGAGCCTTCATTTCTCTCTGACCCTCCCATGATAAAACTGTTTGAGGAAGGTGTTTTTGTTGTACTACTTCCCACAAGAGTGTCTCTGTGCTCCTTGAGAGCCTTCGTTTCTCTCTGACCCTCCCATGATAAAACTGTTTGAGGAAGGTGTTTTTGTTGTACTCCTTCCCACAAGAGTTTTCTCTGTGCTCCTTAGAACCTTCTTTTCACTTTGTGCTACCCATGATTACTGTAAGTGGTAACAAAGAGAACAGTAGAGAGAGAATATATATTACCTGCACATCATAGGCAACAGGAGGTGGCCTCCAGGCTGCCTTGTCTTCTCTGGGAGTCAGATTGAGGAACTTTCTTTTCAGTGCAACGACGATCAGTGGGCCAATTCTCAAAAGCTCCATGGCGAACCCACCCAAGCCCATCAGCATGATGAGTGTGATGAAGAAGGTAGACTGGCCTGGAAGGGTTTCGGCAAGGAAACTAACAATGCCAGTAGGGTTTTCAATGATGTCTGAAAGTTTGTTAAGAACTGAGCCAGCAACTGCTAGTAAGAGGAACATGTTGAGGATCTAAAAGAGAAAAAATGAAAAATTAAATTTAAAATGGGAAATATGTCAGGGAAATGTAATAATAATAAATACAGTAGTAAGAAACATCTATAGGCATCTTTTACAATCTCTTACCTTGAATATGAACAGTTTTCCAAGAGCTGACCTTTGGACTTCACTGCAGGAAGAGAGACCTTGAAGCCTTGAGACAAGACGCAAAATCTACATGGGAAAAGTAAAGTTTCAGAATTAAGGAGATCAATATTGTTGTCTGATGTCTGAAGGAACAGAATATGTAACGGAAAGTACATCACGCAGGATTGGGTGGGATGTAAAGAACAGATGGGAAGAATGGGTAGGAAGCAGGGATGGAGGAAATGGGAACAATGAATGGGATAGCCCACTTTCGATGGGGAATAAAATATTCAAAATTGAGCCAAACCTAAAAATATTAGTAACTTTGAGTAATGAACTGACTAGCATTTCTACCAAAATTGTCTTACTATTGCTGAAAGGTAGGCATTAGTAAGACAATTTTGGTAGAAATGCTAGTCAGTTCATTACTCAAAGTTGTTATAATCAAATCTGCAGCACTATGGCTCAATTTTGAATATTTTATTTCCCAGAGCTCGCTATCATGCTAGAATTTTGATATATCGAAAGTGGGCTATTGGAAAGGATTGATGTATGGGAAGGATGGCCAGTTGGGATGGATAAGATTGGAAGAATGGATGGAATGGGATGGGAAGGATAAGTGGTTCTGAAGGAAGATAGGATGGCAAAGATGAATAGGGTATAAAGAATGGATGGGTTGGGATATATGGAATAGGAAATATGGTTAGGATGGATGGTGGATGGATGGATGGAGCAGGAAGTTTTCAGGTGATGTGAAAGATAAATGGGATTGCTAGGATAGAAAAGATGAATGGGACAGAAAGGGATGGGATGAATATGATACAACAAATGACAATATAACTTACCAGAGGAAGGATAATGAAGAAGATAAGAAGAGCCAAACCACCCAGGAATCCACCCAGGAAACCAGTAACAAATATTGGCATGTCGTTCACTGAAACAAAGAAAAAAACAAGATAAACACAATAATCACTCAAATACATCCCCTTCTGACTTCTTTTCAAGATGGTGTATTGGTAAAGTAGTAGTAGTGTAGTGTTTGTCATTCACCACTTTGAGTCCTACAGCTTGGCCCATGTGAATAGAGTTTGTTGGTTAAGTTTTTCTCTACCCTAATTGCTGCAGATTTTTCTCCAACGCAATGAGAGTTTCACATAATAATAAAATAACTTAGATTTACTGCTGTAAAACTATGAGGTACACAAGAAATACCTGCTTTCAGGAAAGGAAGTTTTTCAGTCAAGTTTTCAAGTTGGATAAGTGACGACACAAGGGCCACAGGCACCATCCAGAAGACAACCAGAAGGAATGTGAACACTGCCACAATGACTGATCGGATTTTTCTAGAGAAATAAATCAGAATAAGATTCCGGAAAAAAAAACAACAATGCCTTATATCAAAAAATATCTTACCTGCCCAACAAAGAAATTGAGAGGTTGCCCCAGACAACGTTGTTGATTTCTGGGGCTGCGCGAATGATGTTTGCAATCGGTGCACTGTCCCATCGGCATTGCAATGCCAAGGTTGCAGCTTTTAGCGACTTGAAGATTACAAATGCGGAAGATGTTGCTTTGTGTTCTTTGTCTTTTTCTGCAGTGAGCTCATCACGGACTCTCTGTTTTGTGAGGTAAAAATACATTTTGTTACAATTTTGAAGCATTCTTAGTCAAATTTAAATAAGAATCTTATGCCTGGATGGATAAATAATGTATGAATATAGATGCATGCAAGGATTCTACCTTCAACTCCTCCTCATAACAAGAGATAGAGTCTACTTTTTCTCCACCACACAGTTTGGTCTTGTGCATAGGTCTTTCACCTTTCTTTTCCAGCAGAAACTACAAACAAAACAAAATATTCAACAACTAAATTATATGATCAGTATTCTAAACCACTTTTAGATCATCTTCTTCTAGTAATAAAATTAAAACTAAATCCTGTTGTGGGAAGCACAGGTGACTTATTGGTAAGATATTAAATGTATGAATCAAGATTTTATTTGCATGGCTTTTCAGTGTGCTTTGGGGGTCTTTTTCTCTGCAGTTTCTGGCTGCCTTTCCTCTTGTTAAAAATAATAAACATCC
The DNA here is from genome assembly GCA_900234385.1 of Anemonia viridis. NCBI lineage: Eukaryota > Metazoa > Cnidaria > Anthozoa > Actiniaria > Actiniidae > Anemonia > Anemonia viridis. The sequence goes on from OCZR010020074.1 coordinate 5,010, forward strand.
AAATTCTATTTCAATCATGAAATGAAAGGCATCAAGCTTTTAAAAAACAAAGAAGGTATAAACTAACAAATTAGTTTTGGTTTTGGTTTGGGCAGAGGGGGAGGTGGTGGGGAGCCCATTCTTACCTCGCCCCTCTTTCCACAGGGCCCCCCTCCCCCTCCCCCCAAACCCTTTAGGGCTGCTATGCAGGCTAATATTTTATTGCATTCCTAACAGTATTAGCCAACCAAATAATCTAAAATTCTCTAGTTACCTTTGCTTTCTCCAATTTCCATATGAACTGGTCATGTTCTTGAACCAACTGCTGCCAATTGTCAAGATCTTCTACCACGGTGACATCATCAACCTTCCACACAAATAAAATATTAGGATAATAATATTCATCAGCTTTTGCCTAAAAATGATTACCCAACAATAATTATTATAAGAATCATTAATGAAATTATAAGAGCTTACCTCTCCAGGAAAGAGTTTTTCGGCATAGGCTTTCAAGCTCTCGTTGTTTTGAAGCTGTAATAAAATTATAAAGAATATTAGTTGTAAATCCAAAGCCAAACATTTGAATATGGTAAAAACTAATAATACAGTGTACAAATTTCACTCAAATATTCATTCCAATATCAAATATAACCCTTCAAAAATATAAAAGGGAAAAAAACGGGGGACTTCCCATACCAGAATTTGAATGTTGTGTAAGAAATAAAATGCTTTGAAATAAAAAATTCCTTAACTTCCTTTTACCATTTATCTAAGCTTTATTCAAATTTTTAAATGAACAAAAAAGTCATGATTAATAAATTATTTAATTTAATTTAAATGATTTAGTGAGGTGTTAGAACCTTTTTTTAAAAAAATCATTATGATGGTAATGTTTTTTTACAAGCCTAAATGATTATTATAAATAGGTCTGTTCATTATTATTAATGATTATTATTATAAGTAGTAGTAGTAGTAGTAGTAGAAGAAGAAGTAGAAGTAGTATTAGCATTATAAATACACACGTTTAGGTTTTGTGTTAGAGGATGAATTGTATTCTTGCAGTTAAGAGATGGGTTTTGTTTTGCTTCAAGCTCAATATTTTCTTCTCCCGTTGTTTCCAAGGAATGCAAGGCCTGAAAGACCAAGAAATACCCTACGTTTCTTAAATATCTTAAGCGAAAGACGCCAACAAAACAACAAGAAAGCATGCTACAAATAAAACAAAATCCCAAAACATAAGCTAATAAACTATCACAATAATTTTTAAAGAACTGCTTTACGAAATTTCACAACTTTCATGCAAGCAGGATATCTTAACAAGTTTTGAATAAGCAGCTGCTCTCTAATAGTTGAAGTTAGGATAAATATTGGTTGAAGAAACGAAGCAAAATACCAAAGAAAAACGAGTAACAAGACTCCCTCCTTCGCGTCCGCCATTTTGTTTTAGTGTGTCTGATAGAATAGTCGCCGAGAAAATGAAAACAAGTGTCTTTAGCTTTCAAAACTTTGGGTTTCCTGTGACATGGAAATTCAGGCCAATAAAGATTAAAATTCGATTAGCAATTATTTCATTTCATTTTTTTATTATTCAATATTCAATCGTCATACAATAACTGTGTCGCTGCTATTTTCTGGAACTTTCGTTTTTCTTTTAAAAAAAAAAACGGGCTCAAAACTTGGAAAGAATAACGAAATTTTATTACAGTTTTATCCCATTTTATTTCGTTTAATCCCAGCGCTAATTGATATTTCCGCTGCTAAAAGTGTTTATGACCCTAGGTTTTCCAGACAAGCGTCTTTACATTAACATATCGTTCTCGATATGCCAGCATTTGTTTTGATTGAATTATTTAAGTTTTATACTTGACTGCTTGCAATCCCCAACGACCATAATCAGTGTCTAAAGTGCTTAGAATCAATATTGATTGATGTTTTTCAATGAATACTTAAAAAACCTTTATAGTCGTGAATCCGGCCTATTTTTCAAATCAACGGTTGAAATTCTATAGCTTTTTTGAAATTAATTTTTTTGTCTTACGAGGTACTATTGTGTGACTACGCGAAGCGAGCATTTGAGCTATGCGACGAAAACCTGTTCAACCAGGATTCTTAGCGCAGATGTATATCTATACCACAAAGAATTACAAGTTTTTAGGCCAAATACAAATCGTAGAATTTCATGAAGGTGATTTTGGTCGAACCAGCCGTTTGGCTTGATTTTTGCATCCCAGCACATGCTAAGGGTTGAAAAAAACACGTGGATATACAATGTAACTGGTAGTAGGTGTTGGTGGACATGTGGGCACACCCTCGCACGTACCACACCTTTCCTTCGGCTTCAAAAGATAAACACTACAAGGTACACACGGTTTATTTACGTTACCTTAGTAGGAAGATCTCGAATAAGCACTGCGTAGTGGTGCCTCAATCCCTTGGCTAAGTATTTCTGCCTGTACACAATATAGGTTTTCCATTCTCTGTAAAGCAGGTAACAGATGACTATCGTGTATACCCAGACCGCAATCAAATGCGCCCAGACCATATGTGATTCGGGTTTCACGTTGGAAAGCGTAAGCTGGTCCAACTGCTCCAGATCCAACCCTCCATGGACATGAAGAGGTAGCAGGACGATGATTCCATAGGGAAGGATGATGAGGGAAACGATCAAACAGAACTTCAAGAAGCGGATCAGAACTAGCGCATCCATTCCGCAGTAGTTGAAAATATCATCGTTGCTTGCTTTGAACGCTGGCAAAATCCAACCGAAGCACTTCTCCGACAAAGTTCCGAGTGGGAACTTCTTGTCGACCAAGAGCAGTCGAGGGGCATAGATGTGCTTTAGCTTGGGCCTTAACAGCGAGTATATCAACAACACTACCAGAGCAATAATACCGTTGATTATCAAAGCAACGATAAACGTGGAAGTGCTGTCGTTTGGAGGCACTTTTGGCCCCACTGTTGTCGGCGCTAAAGTAGTCGTATTCCCCGACATCGCCTAATTGAGTGAACGAATCGAATGAATCGAGCAAACACTCTGTAAAAATCGAAGCGGAGCGGATAATTCTCAGACTAGGAGATCAAAACAGCTCGCATGTAGTTGGAAGGGTCCGCGAATAAAGGGTGTTCCAGGGCTCTGCGTCTTATACTCCCAATGAAAGGTCAATTTGCATAATATATGATTGTTTGGACGAATAGAAAGGTCTGGAACTGAAGAACACGCGAGAGGGGTCCACAGTTTTTCCAGACGCAGCTCACTAGAGTTATTTTCCCAACCTTGCTTTTTTCTGCCCACGCTTGAATCCCTTTCTAGTAGTCATCCGATGAATAACAAATATAAAACCCAATCGAAATCAGTTTATACTAGAACAAAATGCATGCGTGACGGCTTCAAAGAAAACGTCAATGAAATCGGTCAAAAAACAGTAATTCTATACGACTGGCCATTTCGACCGCCTTAAATGCAAAACCAATAGACGAAAATTAAAATTCTAAATAACGACAACAGTTAATTTAATGCAATCTTTTTTAAATCTCTCGATGTTCTTGAAGATGCTGTCCAACCCTCATAAATCATTTATGCTGGGAATATAATTTTCTCTAATTTATTCAGAAAAGCTTAGAACTGTCTGCCATATTCAAGTAGCGTTTAAAAAAGAACTGGTCCACTAGTTCCATAAGACGCTAAAAGCTAACAGTAGAATTCATTCTTGAAGCAATCAAGGTACAGTTCAGAGTTCGCGATTTTTTTCGAAAATCCCATGACAGGAGTAACGTCACACCCAAGCATCGAGCGTGACTCACTCATCGTGTGGAAAATATTCTAGAAAAAAATAACAACAACACCACGGCTTTGAATAAGCGACATGTTATTACAAAGCGTAAGTTTAAATTTAAAAACAACTCCAATTTAGGTAGTCCTGTTGTGTCTTTGTTTTTTCCTGTTACCTATGGAATTATGAATAAAGTTCAAGGTTTTAAAATACCATAATCAAAACACTGAAAATCGTGGGAATAAGTTAATTTTTGGAAAATGTTCGCATTTTTAAAGTTACACGATATACATACGTGATCGATAAGTGATATGTTAGATCATTCCTGAAGTTTCCGTATCTCATGTTTTAAACTTTTGAAATTAGTCCGAACAATCATGAAAATTGCTCGTAAATCAAACTTTTCGAGAGTTTTTGCACTACCATGGCGGTAATTTCTAAACAGAACAAAAGTCTGTCAGTAAGGCTCGTAATTGAAAGTGACTTTGGTAATCTTACGATGATTTACTATTATGGATTTTCAATAAAGTTTGACGTTACTAAGTTGATAAACAATGTAACAGGACTAATACAGTTGTCTGCAATACGCGATTTCACCTGAACGTTAAAAGTCGTTAGTCCGTTTTTTTTTAGTCGTTTAACGCGGTTAAAAAGTCGAGAAAAGTTACGTTGGACATATGGAGGTTTGCTTTTGAAATTGTTTTGTCCGACTTGAGTGTTTGCCCTGTGGCTAGTTTCACCTTAGGGCATGCAAACACAGACAATATTCATTTCAATAAAGTTCTTCAAGAACCTGTTGGTTTTGTCTTTGAAACTGCGCACGTTTTTAGGTCTTTTATAACCGTTTTGTGTTTTAGACAACCTAATAAAAAAATTATTTTTTTCCGCTCATCATTCACTAAACTTTTAGTTTTGGATTGCAAAATAAACAAAATACTAAGTACTAAATGAGCATAATTTTCATTTGCACTCTGTGATTCGTGAATCCAATCCCAGACACATGGACTGATCAATCTGCTTTCTACTAGTAGTCTTTACAGTTGGTTGTTTGAAGGAAAGGACAATAAAATATCTGCACTTGTTATTTTGTTATAGATCTATACGAGATAAAATAAAAAATATCCGTCATGGTACATGTCTGGGTCTTTTGATAATGACATCTGTTAGTATTTAACGGATATCTGTCTCGGTTAAATGGCTCGTGATATCACAGGTCAAGGTTGCATTATAGACTGAGTGCATGCCCGTAACATTGGTCGGGAGTCCGAGGTCCGAATCTCGAATTTTAATATGGCGAAATAAATCAAAGATTGAATTTACTGTATAGAGGCTTTGCACCATCACGTGATGGCAGCCAGTGTACTGACACTGAATTCATTTACACCGAATCAGATTAGACCTGACCAGATTCAATTGTTCCTGCCTCCTCAGTGTTATGGCTGCCATCACATGATGATGCAAAGCCTCTATTCATAGATAGAATACTAGGGAGGGAGAGAGGGAGGGAGTGGGGGTATAGGTAGGTAGGTAGGTAGGTAGGTGTAGGTAGGTAGGTGTAGGTAGGAAGGTAGGTAGGTATCGTAGGTAGGTAGGTAGGTATCGTAGGTAGGTAGGTAGGTAGGTAGGTAGGTAGGTAGCTAGGTGTAGGTAGCTAGGTAGGTTTATGACTTTAACAAACAGTCGATCCTCAAGTGCATGACTGTTTGCATTGTGCGTCTACTTAGGAGCTTAATCGATCGTAGAGGACTAATAAACTCGAACTGTATCTTTGGTTCGTTCGCCACATGCAGTCTTCTTTGCGTGGTACTGTAAAGGGATACCACGTCGAACTGATGACGTCATATTTGTACTTTGTATGACGCATGACGTGTAAAATGTCCAAAAACTCATGCTGGGCATGGGGGTGGACAAAGTTGGTTGCTTATCATGAAGTCAGTACCGGCTGACCTTATGATCTTCTCGAAGACAGCAGATCATGTATGCATGTATGGCTTCAAATGGCTTCCGATTCACTTTACAGCTATTAAAGGGATGGTGCAATAATTATCAGGAGGGGGGCCGAAAAACAAGAGGGGGGCATTACATAAAAATATTGCCAAGATAGGGGGGGCTTAAAGTAAAGTCACCTAAGCATGACAATAAAAAAAGGTATTTTTTAAGCTATTTACTTAAAGTAGAGGCAGGGGAATGTTATTTTCAGCATAACAGG
>OCZR010020102.1:0-12567 GCA_900234385.1 Anemonia viridis
TGTCCTTCTATGGGTTCTTTGGAATCGAAGTACTTAAGTACTGGGGCCTGTGACATCAACTCTTTAACGGTTAGAAATACCTGCCGCTGTTCGTCATTTCATTACAATACTGTGTCTTGGTGGGTTAATCTTGGCTCAGATGCTGTTAATAGATCTGGCAGGAGCTTAGACAGATACTTTAACATTCTGACGAGTAGCCTCACTGCTTCAAATTCGCCAGGCCATTCCACATAAAGTCTTTATTTATCAATGCCATCAAGTCTAATCATTTTTTCAAGTCTTTATTTACAGCGTTCACTGAGATACCCTGCGAGCAGAGCCTCCTTTAACCTCCTCCTTCTCTTTTCCCGAGGAGGTTAAAGGAGGCTCTGTTCGCAGGGCATCGCTTACTCACTGTGATGATCAACACACATCTATCATTATTTCACCACAGTCCTGAACATTCAATATTCACACTTATTACACATAGTGGCCTGATGAACCCAACAAAATCACCCGCTCACCAACAGTTGGCTTCATAGCTCAGTTGGTAGAGCATCGCACCGGCATCGCGGAGGTCATAGTGGGTTCGATTCCCGTTGAAGCTGAAAATCATTTTTTCAAGTCTTTATTTACAGCGTTCGCTGAGATCGCTCATTCACTGTGATGATCAACACACATCTATCACAACTTCCATATTCATAATGGCATCAACTTTGGACGGGTTGGATTTTAAACCGTCTTTAGTAAGAATGTAACCAATGAATGGGATGCTGTCACGCTTGTAGTAGAACTTGCTTTTATTGAGCTTGATATTTCTGTCACGACATCTTTCTAGCTGTCAATTCTGATTATGGTCCTTGTTTGGATCATCTCCTTGGCCTATCAGCTATCTTGAATGTTCCTTTCAATCCTTCGAGGTTTTGGTCTAGTTTCTTTTGGAAGTACTCTGGTGTAGGAGTTATACCAAATGGCATCCTCATATAGAGATAGCGCCCCCAATGGTGTTTGAAACGTGGTTAACTTACTGGACTTATCAGTTAATTCTACTTGAAGGAACCCGTCTTTCAGGTCTACTTTGTTGAATACGTTCGCCTCTGCAAGGTATGGAAGGATCTCCCGGAAGTGGATAATGGGGCCGTTTAGAGCAGATTTCGTATGAGTGTGAAAAGTCACGGCAAACGGCACAGTTATATATAGCAAGGTGCTTACCCGGCACCGAATGTTGAATCTCTTAGTATACAGCATGGCACTGACACGGCAAGGCACGGTCTGTGCCGTACGTTTTTCATAGTCATATGAAAACTGCTCTAAGGGCTTGGTTCAGGTGAGGTGGGTCTATGCACACTCTGACTCTACCATCAGTTTTCTCTGTTACTACTCAAAGAAGGTGCTTTAGCTATAGCTCCTTTATTATCCTCTGACATTCTGACACCATCAAATGTTTGTACGTTTTTATTCAAACACAATAGCTTGACCTAATATCCAGCACTCCACTCCACACATCAGCCCTCTCCTCTATACTGAGACGTTGCTTAAGTATGTGCTAATGATGACACAATATCCAGAACACCTATATCTCAACAGCTTCTATAATATACTTTTTGTACCTGTCAATAATGTTTGAATTTGGTGTACAAACAATCATTTCGTGGTTGTAATAAATGCTAATGTATGATCAATAAAACAAATAAATGACTGGAAGTTGAATCTTACCATTGATCTTTTGCATTCAAAGAATGCATACTGTATTTTCCTACATTCATCAGTCACACCCTCTGCTTCTGACCTCATGCAGTAATTGGGATTATTCTTATTCTGAAAAAGAATTTTATTGCATTTTTATTGGATTTGATTTCATGCAGGGCCTCATTAACCACAGCCCGAAGACGAACGGTGAGACCTTTTTAACACTTTGGACAATTATTTACATGTCTCTATCATTGCAAGCTCAACATTTGTTTCGCTTCGATGCAAAAGCACGGCTATACCTTTCGAGATGGAGCAGGGAACTACTAGGAGTTGATTTGCTGATGGAATATAGATTTAGTTCAGGATCAAGATAGACTACTTTATGTACTGTTTAAAACACGAGTAGGAGTGTTTTATCAGGTTATGAAACCATGAGGCTTAGCTGAGTGCTTTATTCCTGATAAAACACGATCTACAAGTTTTTTGAATTGCTTCAAACACTCATGAACAATTTATAAGATTTTGGTTCAACTGGAGCCCCCATACACATCACGAACATGGATTTTTATACTTCGATAGAGATTTGACGTCACAGGCATGTGCAACCAGATTCAAAAGAATGTTGGATATTGCATGCCAAGGCCAAGACAGGCACGGTCGTCAAAGATTTTTAGGGTTGACTATGATCTTGATGAGGCTCTAAGTCTCATCTAAACTTGGATGTATACTTTCATCCCTGATGAAGTCCTCTTCATTAGTATTTGAGTGCTCTTTTTATAAAGGCTACAGGTGTCTTGAATACACTTAAATACAAATGAAGATGCCTTTATCAGGTATAAAGGTCCATGCACGTGACAAGTATGGTGGTTCCAATTTTTAAAAACTATTATAAGCCTTCGTCATGCCAGTTACTTTATACGTAGCGGCGCAAAATTATGGGGTGTCTTTTCATTTATTCATTCATCTATTTATTTGGAAAATCCCTATTCAAAACCATCCCGAATCCTGCTCCCCAGGTCAGTATGCACCAAACGACACAGTACTGCAACATGTACCTTGACCACACAGTCACTCTTTAGAATGCATTCTTTCAGTTCTTTCCTCAAACCACCACATGCTTTTCCATCACTTTGATGGTCCTGCACTTCCTCTTGATCGGGGTCCATTCTTGAATCTACTTCTGATTTCTTATTTAACCATTCAAACACTCATAACACAAAAAACACTTCAAACTTTCAGTCCGTCCGCCATTTTGTTTTCATGCGAATAACCGCTGACCAAAAAACAGTACAAATAACCGCTGACCACAAACATTCCAAAATCTTCGAAAAACACGAAGAAGGACTTTTGTGGAAGAGGTTTTCTCTCTAAAAAACACATCATCTATGGTTATTCTACGAAATGGAGGAGTCTAGAGGGTTGAGCTGTTCGGTCTGTTACAATGCGTTCACATCGATTGAAGATCAAAGTGTTCCTCGGAATCTAAATTGTGGCCATACGTTCTGTACTGGTATGGAGTACAATTTTCCAGATAATTGATCTATTTGAGTTTCATATTATTGTGTTTGTTTTATATTAGTTGGTTTGTAGCTTAAAACATTTCAAAAACGTCTTATGTCGAGGGTTTAAAGCAAATAGAAGTGAACGGGTTTCATGTTTCAGCCACAGTATAAGATTAGAATGAGCTGTGATGCATGGAAACAATCAATGATTTAGATACCATAAAACACAAAATCCAATATCCATTTGTTAAATCTGATCCGATAGGCAGGAACATGGGGCATATAGATTGTAGTGGGGTGGGAAGCTAATCTGGGGAGGAGTGGCACTGGAGATGTGCTTTCCAGTGCTGTGTTTTGAAGGGCAATTAAGCTTATTGAAGCATATTTCTTGCTTTAAAGTTGTGTCAAAGCTTTTGACAAAACCAGAAAATCATTCTTGGCTAAAAACAATGAGGGAGTTATAATCAGACCCCCTAAGACCCTTGTCTCCATGGTGCCTGATAAGCATAAACCTCAGTTTGAGCTGTGTGGTTTTAAAGAAAAAACTAAGAGTATCAACAAAGGGTTAAAAGCTATTCCCACTTTTAAAGTATGTTGATATTTCTGAGGAATCATTCTATGTTGTTTTCATTCCACTTCAGCATGTCTTCAAAAGATTGCTGCTCAGTCCCTACATGTGTACGTCAAATGTCCAGCCTGCAAAACTAATACGCCATTGCATGCAAGTGGTTGCGCATTGAGTAGCATCTCTTCTCTTCCAAAGAACTTTGCGCTTTTGGAAATAATAGAATGCAAAGAAAAAACAGCTAACCCAAACTGTGAAAGCACTTGTGGCAAAGCTGACATAGGCAAAGTTAAATGTAATAATATCTGTAAGGAGCATAATGAAGCTAAGAAAGTCTACTGTTTCACAGACCAGTGTCTTATCTGCATATATTGTCAGGTATGTATGGATACCACAATTTATGAATTCAAACAAGCTAAGAGAGCGTAAATAAGAGAGGGAAACTTCTTAATACCTTGCTCACCATGTGAATTCACGAAAGTCAATTTTTACCTTACCCTACTCCTGTGTGTCAACATTGTGTGGTTTATCCAGACTTTTGGCATCTCAAAGAAGAACCCTAAATCTCAAAACAGCATACTGTAACTATATTTTGCTAACACATACTTCTTGGAGCAAGAAAACAAGGAAATCCTTTTGATTTTCTAATAGCAAAATTTCTGTCTTATTAGCAATGATGTAATTTGTAGATGTTTTTTGGTTATGAAATATAGATTTATGGAAAGCATCAAGGACACAACTGTGAATTAGCAAGCACCTTAGCCAAGAGCTCAAGAGAAGAACTCCAAAAGATTTCTGAAAAACTTGAAAGTGAATGCAACATGTTGTGCAAAGCAACAAGCAAAATATCTGACATGGAAAATTCTATTGTAAATAGACAGTTTTACCTCAAAAGCAGAGTGAAAAAGTACATGATCTTGCTCCATCACATTTTGACAAGACAGGAAACACATCTTATTTCACAAATTGATGAAATGACAACAAGTAAGCTGAAGGTGTTGGAAACACAGGAAAGGTGAGTACATACTTAAAAAATCATTGTCACAGCTGAAGCAATTAACAAGCAACAACACAAGATGGCAAAGAACATCAGTATTTCATCTTTATTCATCACTTAAGATGCAATTAGTGTTTTTTTTAATTGTAGGCTTTAACTTTTACAAAACTTGAATTGTTGTCCCAAATCTTCAGCTAATCAACGCATTATTTATGGTTTTCTTGCATTACTAATGGTTTCTTTCTTGTTGCTTCAGCTGCGACAACGTTTTTCAAAATAGGTGTACGTGTATATTTAGGGTCAATATCTCTGATAAAGGGTCAATCTTGTTCCCAAAGCCCGCGTTCCTCTTGGACAGCGCCAAGAAAATGAGGGCTCTGTCATAATCCGTTATTTTCATCAGAATTTTTGAAGTTCCAGTTTCACAGCGCATGCGAGTACATTTATGCATATCGAGACGGCTGCCATCAAATGACCATGTTTTCTATAGCCACAGGAAAAGCTCATCTAAGTCTAAAATTTTTAAATTTAAAAGCAATAATACAAAGTTTTACAAACGGTATAGTTATTGAGAAGAAGGATGTGTTGGCTGTTCTTCCTACAGTATGCAGGAAGCCCTAGATATGTCAAGTTTTATCTCCCAAGTTTTGAATTATTTTGATTCTTTCACTTCGACACACAAATTGTTGTGAATATCTAAATAATTCCAATCAAGCAACATCTACCTGTGTCGGTACCACTCTCCACACTTGAACACACAAATTTATAGAGATCATGGTTTACGAAAATGTGCTCAAGATTCAAGATTGAAACAGTTTATGCCATATTGGTGGTTGCAGCTCATTTGGCAATAGAATGGTAACTAAAACCAATAAAAGCTTGAAATTTTTTCCACTCAAATTCGTAGTCATTTAATATTGTGATTGGGGATCGACGGGAACAACAACACTTTCCTTTCTCACCCTGTTAAGTCTTTCGAATTCATTGTCTACTGTTAGTTCTCTCAGATTTGCTGATTCAGTTTGACGATACAGTGATTTAAAATTGGTCTAGATCTTTATTAATACATGCCTTCTTGGAAGTTTTTTCCCCTCCACGTTTACATCACTGTTTAATATTAAATTCCGAGTCTTGTCGCCGTTCTAATCTTCCCTTCTATTGGCGAAGATTTACTTCCGGAGTCATGCACAAGCGCATTAGCAAATTCCAAACAACCAATGACAATCCAGAAAATAACGGATTATGCCAGAGCCCTCGTTTTCTCGGTGCTGTCCAAGAGAAACGCGGGCTCTGGGAACGAGATTGATACAGGGTGAAATAAACTGTATTTTTTTTTCATTTAGAACCCTGTCTGAGGTGATATGCAAATGCAAAGAACTGTATCTTCTAATTCAAACAGTTCAAAAGGATGGTGATAATAGTGTGATAGAAGATAAACCTACAATTGAGAAGCTAGTTGATGAGATGTCACTTTTAGCAGAAGCTTGCCAATTACAGCCGCAAGCAGACAACAATCTGATGTTTGAATTTGACAAGGATGTACTAAGTGTTTTGAAAGAAATGTCTGGAACAGTCATGGAACTAGGTAAGACAAAATGCTTTATGACTTTACACTGTTTAGTGAAAAAAGGACCTTAAGTTCCAATATTACTGCTGAATAGACCCGTTGCATGATGACATTTCAAACCTCTAATACCACAATCCCTTTCGGTAGCTTACTTTGTTTTCTTAATTTCTACTATTGTCTTCGAATTCCCACAGGAGTTTTGGTATTTGAATATCAAAAGAAAGTTTGAAAAGGATTGTGGTATTAGAGGTATGAAACGTCATCATGCTTCAGGTCTATTAATTGTTTTACTGCTGATGCATTTGTACAGAGTTAGCCTCAATTGCGTGTTAAATTGTTTATAAATACCAATGGAATACAACTACTTTGAATTACCATGAACTATTTTGATTAATTACATTCAATTCCCCATGGAGAATTGAATTCTTTATCATGTAAAACAATTGTATTGTTCCTGCCATGCAACACCTCTATTGTATTATTTCTCCACATTATCTGATGTAAGTTCCATTACCTAGAGTATTGTATTTTTTATTAAACTATATTTTTTAAGGGAGATTTTGTAGCATCACTGATGTAATACTTTACTATTAATTCCTCAGAGTCTGAAGAGGAACAGGTCGATGTCAGTGTTGATTGCAAACAACATTTACTTGACAATGCATTATCAGATCTGGAGAAAGAGATGCATATTTGTAATAACCAGTCGAACCGCGCAGCTGAACATGAAGACGCCACTGCAGAGCATGTTGATACAGAAAGTGAAGAAGAAGAAGAAGATGAAGATGATGATGATGATGATGACGATGAAGGAGAAGAGTCCGAGTGTACAACATCAACTTCAGAAGCAGATGAAGCTGAAGAAGAAGAGGATGAATTCAGAGAGAATACGAACAACGCAAATGGTGAGTTAGGAGCGGGTAAAATATCTCAGAAAAAAAAAGAAAGTTTTAACTTAAAAGCAAGCCATATCACACGATGCAATTTGTTACATGCAATTTTTTTGATTAAAAAAAGGTTCCACTTCAACAACATCGCCTGCAATACTGCGTTTCACTGTGTGTCTACGCAGAAGAGTGTGTTTCCAAGATTATCTTAGGCGTAAAGCTAGTGGAATAAGATGCATTATTCCTAGTGGTATGAATGTTTGTTGTATTGTGAGGCTAAAAGAAAAATGCACCTTAACTTCACAGCAACTGAACTGAAAACGAGTGGGTGTAGAGACCATTTATTTTCCCAGCGCGACTTTTCTTCGAAGTTCACTGAGGCCAGAGTTGTTGACTCAGTTACCAGCCAGAGAGTGGTGTTCAAACTATCTTCCTGGAATAGTGAACAATCTGCACCGTACGGTGAGTGGTCGGTAAATGGCCGGTAACTCCGCTTGCCGACCACTTCAGTACCGTTACCTTACCGTTACTTTACCGTTACTTAACCAACCAGAGAGAAACAGAGTTGTATCTTTCTTTCTCTTCATCAGCTGATCAAGCTGAAGATGACGAGGCAGCATCAGAAGGCGAATTACTGGGTGCTGTAGGAGGAAATGCTCTACCTGAAGCACAACAAGACGAGAACAAACGTAAAGACATCAATGAGAAGCAAAGCTTGTTAAGAGAATTGCAGCACGAGATTGAAAGACTCAAGCTTCTGGGGCCGACGGGCGAGGTGATTCGAGTTATCGATGACAGCTCATCTTCAAGTGTGGAGAGTGGTACTGACACAGGTAGATGTTTACTTGATTGGAATTTATGAAGGTTTAAACTAGATATTCACAACAAACAATGGCGGGATGCTCTTTATCGTCATCTTTCTTGAACGTATTTTTTTCTCGTGGGGATGGCCCAGAAGGATGATGGCACCTTTCACGTGATGTCAAAACAGCTCAATTTGGAGGGCAAAGCAAAAGAATTTCATTCTCCTGAGAACTGGAACCTATTGTTTTGTCATCCAAATTGAGCTGCATTCCGACGTGCTGCAAGGGGTCACGGGGTCTATATATATTATGAATATAATCGTTTTCTTAGCAATTTTTTTCAAAGCTATCAAACATTTTCTATTTTAGATGATAACGATAACAACGCACACAGTTTACAACTCGACTTTCAAATAAGAGTCAACAACGACTTAGGGCGTACCAAGTCTCGCACAACCGGTGGAACTGCTGTCCAGGGAATGTTACCAAATAAGGATGTACTAGCACGTGATCGCAGTAAGCATAGCAGCCCGCGGACATGTGGGAAGAAGCGCTGCTCAGTGGTGAACTGTCAGCATCATGTACACCCATCCTTACAATGCAAGAACTGTTGCCGTGTGTTCTGTCGAAGATGCGCTTCGTTGTCATTGACTTGTAATAAGAGTGACTGTGGACATAATTATGTCAGCTATAGACATACCAGGCATCATCTCAACAAAAATATCAAGTCAAGATTTGGAAAAAACACGAGTGTTTCAAACTTACAGAAGAAATCCCAGCGCGGCTGCGCAGAACCGGTTCCTCAGTGGGTATGCAAGCGTTGTACCATGCTAAATGAAGGCCATGTTTTGGTATGTGGGGCCTGTGAGACTAGCAAGGATTATGACCCTGAAGGAACAAGGAATGTCTGCCCAATGTGTACCCTGGTTAATGAGCCTGGTAAAGCAAATTGCGAGTTGTGTGATACAGATTTAGAGGAAAGAGAGTAACCTGGACGCCTGAGACTGTAAATATGAGTGAATGAAGGTATTCTTGTACAAATATCTTGATTCTTGGAATCAAGCTCCGCGAGCAACACTTATACAAAAGCCGCGCATAATCAAATGTAGAAATTTAGCTATATATATAGCACTAGCAATGGGCAATGTCCCGGGAATTTTTTAGTTTGTATTTGTTGACTTTTTGCTTGTTTTTTTTTTGTTTTGTTTTTTGCTTGTTTTTGTGTTTGTTTTTTGTTTGTTTTTGTTTTTTGTTTGTATTTGTTTTGTTTGTTTGTTTATTGTTTGTTTTTTGTTGTTTTTGTTTGTTTGTTTGTTTGGGGTTTTTTTGGATTGTTATTTGTTTTGTTTGTTTGTTGTTTGTTTGTGTGGGTTTGTTTTGTTTGTTTTGCTTTTTACTCAGTTTGTTCTGGTAAAACGGCCCCTAATCGTTTTCTCCAAAATGTAAATTTGACGATGTCAGTAAGTTCACGTCCCACGAAGTGCCAGGAATGAGTCTCAGTGTTGTTTCACATGGTTCTGTGAATGGGTCCTCTAAAACGTTTCTTGAATTCCATTGTTCTGTAAACAACAAAATGAATGAATACTCTAGTGTTAATAAATTACAAATACTTGAATAACAAAATATTGTAAGCCAGACAGAAACAAATTTTGTAAATATTGAAGAAAATTAAACCTCACGTGTAATGTAATGTAAGTTATAAATAATGCCTCCCACAGGTAGACCAATCAATATCATATCCATTAAAGACACCGTCAGTTGTATTGTAATGCAGATTATTCTAATTGGGCAAACAACGTCAAACTGGAAACGGGAGATTTCAGCTGCGTATTTGGCATACAAATTATTAATAGGACGAGCCGATATTCTTTCCAGTCGGCCTGTATTTGTCACGCAGCTAGAAAAGGATCGGAGGGAATTGCTCGTTCCGAAATACAAAAAGGGACTGGGAAGGAGTGTAGAAATATTAGCCTAATTCAAAAACAAAACCCACCACATGAAAGATCACACTAAAATTATTTAAAAGTTTACGGAGTTTCAGAACGTTTGGGTCAATACTGACTGACTGGCACGCACTTTAAAGAAATTTTTGGGGACGCTGATCTAAAACCTCATACATTTTCTCTTAATTTTGCGACTTTTAAAAGCTTTCCACTTAGTGTTCATTCAAACATGCTCAAACTTGGCAATAGTACTAATATTAGCATGGTCTTTCTTGTGATGGGATTCATTTCTTAAGTGAATTAATATTTTTACGGCCCCAGTCCCTTTTTGAATTTCGGAAGGGCCAATATAGAGACATAAAGCTTGGTCCTCACTACTATAAGCACAAGCATACGAGTCCGTCCTCACTGCGAAATATTGCGACATAATGTGACATAAGCATAATTTGAGCATAAGCACAAGCACAAGATTATCAAAAATGTTTGATAATCATGTACTTATACTTATGTCGTAGTGAGGACAGCACGTAAAGAAAGTATGTGGAAAACTAGGTTTTATATGCTTATGCTTGTTCATTTACTGGGTGACAATGCCACAATAGCCCACTTGCATTATGGCGTTATTTACTACCACTACCAGCATCCCTTGCACACTTTCTTTTGTTCAGTTCATTAGCACCTTTTGTCTTACTATTCTAATGAGAAAATACAAATTTCAATAACGGAAAGAAAATTCGCGAAGCATTTTGGTACCTAGTGGTAGTAACATGACGCCATCGTGCAAATGACCTATGAACATTAATCGCACTGGACTGAACATGAATTTTAAACAACACACAGGCGAAAATGTACCCTGCCAAAAGATTCTCCTTTACCTCCTCCACGCTCGTCTCCTTTCCTTCTCTTGCCCATGGAGGAGGTAAAAGAAGACTCTGCTCGCAGGGTAGCGATAATGCCAAACTGAACATCAGTCGCACAGGACTGAACATGAATTTCAAAGGCCATACACTGAGCCGGTGAGAATGCCAAACTGAACCATCAGTCACACGGTCTGAAGACCTTAAAAAACCCTACTGGGTGTGAACCTTATTAAAGCTTTAACTATGCTTGTTCCGATCTCTTACCGAAGGAGCAGAGGAGACACGTCCGGCCGGTGAGGGAGGGGTTCCTTAGAAAAAGGAAATTGAATTTGTACCCCCCTCTAAAATCGTTAAATCGAAAACGTACCCTACCCTCTTTCAAAGCAACAAAGACATGTAGCCCCAACGAATTCTGACCATTTAAAAAATATACCCATCCCCAAACATATACCCCCCTCTATTTCCACCGTCCCCCCTGCCATGTAATAAATGATCGGTCTCTTAGGAGGTTGGAAGAGAAGTGGTTCGATATGTAAATGAGCGTTTTATATTCGTACACATTAATTGGTACAAGTGGGAATAGAATAATTTTCTTTCGTCCCTCGCCCCCAAGTCCCACCCCCAAGGGCGTTAAAAATAGAGAAAATAAAGAGAGTACTAGCTCGCAGTCTAAACAAACTCGAACTCATGCAGAAGGTTTCTTATTAGCAGTTCTCAATTTTTCTAAACTATACCTTTAGAGTTCATTTATTGTAGGATATATAGACATTTGAAATTCGTGTCACATTTTCTGTCGCAGCATGTCGCAACAGTATCTTAAAAGTTAGAGCTGTTCAGTGAAAAGTTAGACTCGGCTTATTTTTTCCTAACACATTTCTTTTTTCAAATTTACAGAATACAAGATTCCTGAAACCATAGGAAAAGTCTTTAGTTTTTGCTTTCCAGGTGATCTCGATTTGACAGCTCATCAATATTTGACCAATCAGCGCGCGTTTAGATTTTTGGTCTGGCGGTCCATCGAGAAGAACTTGTTGTGTCAAAATTTTGAAAGCTTTGGAAGAAAAAAGACCAAAATACATAAAAAAAGTAATTTCAAAGAGCAGTAATTCAATAGCAGGGTAAATAAATCTTTTGAGAGGTGATTTTACTCTTGTTTTCTTTGAAATATCAATGTTTTGAACTGGAATAATGGAGCGGCTGATCAACTACAAGAATGCATTGCGAGCGTTTTCCGAGATCACCTGGTTGTTTGTAAACACGAAGAAATTCCGAGCATGCGCAGTGCGTTTTTCACCGGCCGTGTTGGGAGGTATAACAAAGAGAACTCCCGTCGGGATCATGACGCATTATTTTAAAAAGATGTTTACAAGCATTTCTGGTTGAGGCACTAAACTAGATCTACGGTTCTTCCACTCTAAGCGCCCTTCAAAAGCGAATATATCTGAGGTAAGCAAATAGCAAAACGGCTTAGCTTTGTGGTTTTGCTTCTGTGTAAAAAAAAAATTTATAAAGAAATTTCCTAACCACGAATTCCTGCAATCAAATTTTTACTTCCTGGTTTAATTTCTTTGCGAACTTTCAAACTAACCGCTCAGCTCTAGCGCCGCTGGTTACACCTGGTTCACCTTTTCGAGATTTCTGTCACGGCTTTCTAATGCCTTGCGATCGCCGATGGTAATGTGAGTAGCGGTGTACAACAATCTATAATCTTTTTCTATCATGACCGTTGATCGCCTATAAACGGAATCACTACAATAACTTCAGCAAGTTAA
>OCZR010020114.1:2500-15264 GCA_900234385.1 Anemonia viridis
CGAAAATTCAACTCAAAATATGAGTTGATTTGAATGATATTTCAAGGTTACGTGAACTGCGGTTTTGTTTGTTTGTCTGTAAATTGAACCTACATTTTGCTTTTGAGGGTTTTACATTTCTTTCTCGCGGGCTCGCAAGGACTGAAGAGAAGTCCAAATTACCAAACCATGCGGAAGAAGAAAATCACGCAACAGTTTAAAAAAATATTAGGTATCGAAATTGATTTATGACGACTACTATAGAATTTGTTAAATCAACACGATTGAACAACCGGGCACCCAGAATATTTCAGAAATCGAATATCGTTCGTTGAGCAATTAAAAACAACTCTCAAACTACAAGAAGTTTGACTGTTTTGATTTGTTGTCAGATAAACGTATTGTAGTTTGAGAGTCGCTTTCAGATTATTTAACAAAGAATTTACGATTTCTGAACCATTTCTGGGCGCCACGGTTTCTCTATTCACACCTTAAATGAATTAAAAAAAAACGAAATAGGCCCATACTTAAGTTCGATTAAAATCTTTACTTCATAAAAATTTCTTTGGTCTATGTGCACATGTTTGGCCCCGCGCCAAACAAAATGCCAGCCGCTCTTCTATTTTGGATTCAGTTTGGCGCCAAAAATTACTTATATCTAGTCAGAGTGGACTCAATATTTGTACTGAGAGAGAAACACTTTACTGCGAATCTTGATTCTCGACTGATATTCTACAAACTCTGTACTTTCGAATTGGCAGTCAAAAAATATTTAAGGTACTGACGAGTTAGGTTGGATTGCACTGATGGCAAAAAAAAAACCATTTCACAAAAAAATAGAGAACAAGGAGTTAGCTAGCATGGCTAGGAGGGGTGTGTGTGGCTGGTAGTGCAAAAGGGAAAATGATTCCTCGTTTCTTTTCTATCTAATTTCTACTTATCTTTTTTACTTGGCTTGATAATGACGTTTACCAACAGTCTAACGTTGTCGAATTTTACAAGATATCTCCCATATATTCTTTCACTTTCTCAACTTTTTCAAGCATGATTGAAGTATTAGTGAAGCCTGTTTTACGAAAATTTGCTTCTTTTGTTAAACTTCATACTTTCGACAATTTTTCAACAGATTCAGTATTTTCTACGTTTCTTGAATTACTTGTATTCCCCCAGCTTCGAGTTCACTACTTTAGGACTATATAACACAGAACAAATGAAAACATAATACTATATTGACTTATAAGTAAAAAAATCACCATTCAAACACATCATGCCTTTTATATTGTTTTTTATTTTGTTATACTTCTGTTATTATCCATGACTGAGACCTTGGTTTGTTCACGGAGGTACAACTCTAGACGATTAGTGGAGGTCTTTTTCTAGATGTTCCATAGTTGAGGTCTATAGCATTGATCCCAGTGTTTTTAAACACTGGGATCAATGCTATAGACCTCCACTATGGAACAAAATTCTAAAGCATAAATCTGGATCCTTGCCAAACAGGCTGAGTTTGATTTTGTTACTTCACTGGCTTTTTATGTTCTATAAAAGCATTTTAGTCAAGTCAGGAGAGCGTATTTTTGCTCTCTTGGTCAAGTTCTGTCATTTCTTCACTCCAGTACTCTCCCACGAAGTAAACAATCGTAGCAGATCTTAGATTTACTGCCGGACTTCTTACAGCTGTAAATTGTCCTAATTCAATCTTATTAACGATATCTTAAAACCAGACGTTGCTGACACTCAAGGCTAAAAAGTGAACTGCATGTAAACTGAATCTTGTTCTTAACATTCCTCGTGCGAAATTAGCATCAAACAGAGGTGCTTTTAAAAACTTTAAAAAGTTATAAATCACAAAATTCTTTCTTTTTTTTTTTGACATCGATGGAAAAATGTAATATTAAAAGTCTTATTGGTTCCTCTAGGTGCTTCTTACTTACCCTTGTTTTTTAGTTAAAATGTTTAACCATTTTAATTCCCAAAAATAGCAACCAACCGTATTTCAAAATTCTTGACGCAAAAAAAAAAAAAAATTAAAATTAAAAAAAAAATTTAATAAAAAATATATAAATAAATAAGTTAAAAATAACAAGCGTTTTTTTGGATATTGTTTGTTATAGCTACTACTATTAAGTCTAAACTCTGGATTATTTTAATATTCATGTTGAATATATCAATTTTAAAATACTTATTATCAAGATAGTCGGACTCTTCACCTTGTGAAAGTTTTTTTTAAACATTTAACTCTCTTTGACTGTTGTATATAGGGTAGTCCAGCTTGCGTTACCTAGGACAGGTGCAAGAGACTGCTAGGCTCCAAACTAGGTGAGAGCCCAAAAATCGAATTCGGTTTTTCTTATCTTTGTGGCGAAATCAGGGTGTTACCTTCAGTTACTTAATACTTAGTCGATCTTCGCCAGGCCTCACTCTTGGAGTTGTTTAAGAAATGTTTACTGAAGATGTTTAAGACATGTTTAAGAAAATCTGAATTGAAAAGTTAGCAGAATTACGAAGATTTTTCAGTAATTTTTGTCTAAATTCATTTTATAAAAAAATAGGATTAAAATAAATGAAAAGTAATCACAAACTATAAAAAAAATATTTCGAAAACTTTTCCTCTTTAAAGTATGGTATTATCCTTGACAAAGAAATCAAAACAATTATTCTTGCTAATCCAGTAACAAATATTGTTGACTTTATTGGATTTCGAACTTCATCTAGGTACATAAATATTGTTGAACGTCTGACAATGATGTCTCGTTCCCCTCGTTCGACAAACACGTGGGTAAAGGGAAATGATCTTTGATAGTGAAACTTTACATTGCCCAGTCATATACACCCAATTTTTTCTGAAACCTCGAGCTTAAAAAAACTCAGTTTTGCCTTTCCTACAAATACTCGATATTATCTCCCTCACATGGATATTTCATTACAGAAGTTGCAACATAGTAGAACTAAGAAATGTCGGAAATAATGACACAAAAATTGTCTTAAAAAATAATGTCAAAATCCAGTTGAATTTGAAATAGTTTTATTTCATTTCATTTTTCTTTTGATACTTTTTGAGATTATTTAACTGAGATACCTTTTGAGATAATTTGTATTTGTTAATTGAATCTCATTCTAGACACCTTATTTAGATTTTTCGTACTTAATCTTCATCTACTTATTGAATTATCTCGCTATAAAACAATAAAATTTTAAACTTCACATTACCAGCAGTCAAAAGAATACCGATATCTTCAGATTCTCAGGCTTAGAATTCCTGTTCTTTTGACTCAAAGTTGACAATATGTAACGTAAATATTTTCGATATGATCTGAACTACAATAACGCCTCTGATAGCCAAAGACATCCAGCCAAAATTGAACGAAAAAATTCCTCGGCCATTTTATGTTTTACTTTCTCTAAATATTTAGAAAACATAGCATATCCTAGTCCAGATATTTGCGGAGGGCAATCGCAAAGAATTCAAAAACGTATTGGAAGTGAAAATTATCAATATGTTTCGCCACGCTACTTTTTCTCGCTCACGTGTTGTAGGTCTTACTCAACTGTAGATTCACAACAAAACAAACCATCGGAGCGTGAGAATTTCGCTCATTGAATGAAATAACAGACTCTTTTGTGATGTCTTTTGTGTCAAGTGAAATCTTTGCCAAAGAATAATAAAAATGCTCTGATGCGCTTTGTGTAAACTTCAGAAAAAATCCGAAGCCGAAAAAGAAATTCTAAATTCGTTTGAAGGAGTCATTCTTAAGGAATTCTGCCTTACTAGAATCCTAAATTCTCCCGTCAAAAGAAAGAATTCTACCCGATGTCACACTCGAAAAAAGACCCAGATTTTCCCTAAAACAAAAGATAATTGAACTCGATAAGCTGAGCAAAATGGCTAACGCCATTTTACGCTTCACTTACAATGGACACAAATGCGTAGGATATTTTGGTAACATCGCGTTCCCTCTCCCCATTGAAACCAAACCTATGCGGTAAAATAATTTACCTTATAATTCGTATTAATTTTCTCTTTACAAAAAGCTAATTCTCATTCTTATAGACTAATCTAACTGCATAGAAATGTTTCGTGAAATTCACTTAGAGAAGCTAAACAATAGCGAAATATCGAAACAGCAAATATTTCTGCTACGTAATCACACCTAAACGTCCTAAAACGATTACTCACCAATTCAGACTGCGAAATCGCAAACCCTTTTCTACCACTCGCAGAGAGAAAAAACCAATTCGATTTGAACTTCAAATCGACGTTTTCGCAAAATTGCTCGGGAAAAGAACGGTAGGCTACTCTTTTAATTAACAAACTGGTATTTTGAATGGGTTTGAGGCGAAAACAACTCTGCTATAGCTCATAAATTAATAATTCGCTTGCGCTCTACAGACACAAAACCATTTTTCAATCCTTTTCAAATATATTTTATTTGACTTCATAACTTGTACCTACAAAGTTATGCTTCTTTTTGGTTTATTTTATAATGAGGCAAAATTCGCCACATAATTTTTCAATATCTTTCTCTTTTTTTCCTTTTTTTTCATTATGTACAAACTTACTTCTATTATATAAAGCTCTTTCTGGTCTATGAAACGGATGCATGAAAAAGTCTTTCTTGGGATAACTTGAAGCGTTTAGCTTCCGTATATATAAATGTCTTCATAGAAGTTGAATTAAAGTGTTCATAAAACTAATTTATACTAAATATAAGTCCAAAGGGTTAAGCGATACTTTCTATTCTATCGTCCATTGGGATGCCGCGACTTAATGTGTCTATCCAAATCTCTTCTCCTAACTAATACTTTCCCACAGTACTGACACTTATATGGGGTGTCCCCAACTGCATGAAGGCGTATGTGTTTTGCCATATTGCTTGGATCCCCGAAACGTTTTTGGCAATACTTGCATTTTAAGGGCTTGTAACCCGTGTGGATTCGCATATGAATTTTGAGGCCATATTTTCGGGTGTAGAGTTTACCGCACAGTTCACAGAGATAGCCTTTATTGACTTTCTTGGAATTCAGATCGTTAATCATATCTTCACTGCATCCTGCTTTGTTCTTCTCTTGAATAAGGCTCGGGCTTCCGCTCATGCTTGGGTCAGTGTCTTGCGGCTGTGTGCTTGTTGGTGTGGGCAGTCGATTCATGTTTTGTTCGGCGCCATTGAACATCATTGGACTAGGTAGGCCAACCGGTGGCTGCCCGTTCATGGCTGAAAACCCTTGAGGAAATCCGTACTTAAAAAACGGCATCGCAGAGGGACTACAGAGTGGTGGTCTTGGCTGGAGCAGAAACGCGGGATTCGAGAGAACGTCCATTTGATGTTGACTGAAGGAATCTTGTGAGAGACTGTATCGCATTCCACTCAGATCATTTAATAGAGGTCGTGATATAGAAGGGAAATCAGAGGTTGGAACTGTTCCAAGATCTGGGCTTTTAAACCCATTGAAGCCTGTATTAAACTGTTGGTTCGCAGGTGGAATAAGAGGGCTGTTCTTCATCGTTTCCTTCATCCCGAATGTATCCGAGTTAAACGATGGTAAACTGACGGGCGTAAGAGGCGTGAGAACCGGCTGAAGTCTATCTGGGGACTTGACTTGATTATGCGACTCTGAAACAGAGGCCATGGAAAACGGTGGCGAAGCTTTGGGTGTTGAGTTTCCATCGCTGTTTGTTTCGTGAATTCCTCTGGGAGATTCCTTCAGAGTGAACTGATCATTGCTAAAAGTGGAGAGGAATGGAAACTGGTTCATGGCCAGTGGAAGGTTGTTGAAGTTACTGAAACCATTCATGCTATTATAACTGTTCATAGAGTTGCCAAAACTCATACTTCCGTTAGGGTTCATCGCTTGTTTGGAATCTTGCTCCGACAGTAAAGTAATGTGGGGTGTATCAGAGATAGACATGAAGCTACTGTTTCCATGGCTTGTCCGCGAAATCTCAGACTCCGGCTTGATTCCCATTGTATCGCTCACTGCTTTAGAGACTTGTAGAACATCTGTTTCAGAATTAGGGCTGAGATAAAGAGTGCTCATATCCTCAAGTCCGGTTTCCAGCTTGACTGTCGTCCGTGTGTAGCAGTTGTGTAATGATGGGTTGTCAGTGGAGCACCGAGTGTCTTTATATGCCTTCACTTGCTTTCCTCGTCCTGCGCACTTGAAGATTATGTGTGCTTTTAGAGTATTAGGAAACGTAAACACTTGCGTACACTGGCGACAAATAAATTGATGTTCACCTGTAGTTAAAATGACAGGTGTAGTTGAGTTACTTGACACGTGCAAAGCTAACGACCAATCAGCTGCTAGCCTGGCATGACGTCTATGCGGCTGTCCTTTGACACGTGCAAGACGTCGAAATCGAGCTGCCTTTTTAACTGGCTTATTTAACTGAAATAAAGCGACAACTCGAGCGCGAAACCTGATCAATATTCAGCTGGGTAATGCATTATTAAACACTCATGTTGTAATTATTAGCCTCCAAATAATAGCGATCTAAAAGGATTTTGACGCCGGTGATCTGGTCTGAAATTAGGATTTCCTTAGGGCCTGCTTTGAGGGTTATTGTATTGAGAGGTTTCTAGGGGGTCCGTGTTACGGAATCTAATCAGTATTGGCTAAGGAATCTTTTGAAGATGGAAATGTCACTGTCTTTTTGTATCCGAACCCCGGGACTTGACATTTGCGGTTTACCACGAGGAAGAGGGAACCTTTTGTTCGGTCTTTTGTCCTCGAGACGATCCAATCAAACTGGGTGCTAATCCGAGGGATTTGGATGAGATTGTTTGTGTTAGTTGCTCTTTCGATGGCCACAGAGCCGGCCCGGCCCCTTGATGAATGATAGTACGGGGTTGAAGGCATGGATGCAGGGACATGAACCTGGTCGTATGTATTGGTAAAAAATCAGATTTACTGGTGATAAACATAGTGCCCACCTCGACTTTATCAAAACTCTCACTCTCTACAGGTAACTTGCAAGGCTTGACTGGTTACCCACGTGACTTGGGAAGCCATTGAAGCGCATCGAATCATCATTGGGGCTTCACAAAACCCCGTTCAGACGAACAATAATTGTATCACGCTTTTTACATATCTGATCCTGGCACGCGGTTGTCAAGGGCCACTTCCTTTGTTTAGGAATGTATCTCAAGCCAACAGATGGACATTGACATTGAAACTTTAGGGATTTAACTTTTCTCTGCGCGTAGGATTGCGGCGCTGTTAACTTACTTCCTTCCTGTAGACGTACAAATCAAATTATTGATCTGTTTAGATTTTCCACTAGTTAAATTGTACTTAACCTGGGAAAACTGGTTAACGTTTAGGGGTTTTCTCTTGTTCATTTCTGGTACCAGATTTATTAAACTTTTTTTTTAATGAACATTGAAAAGGTTTTTCTTGAAATGAACGTTGGAATGGCTTTTTCTTGCAATGAACTTTCAAATGGCTTTTGGAGCACTTGAGAGAGCACGGAATTAGCATTGAAATGGCTTTTTCTTGCAATGAACTCTGAAATAGCTTTTGGAGTACTTGAGAGAGCACGGCTGCACGTGTTCCTTTGTTTGCCGTCGGAGTTCCGACACATCTAAGTCCGAGAGCTAATAGTCTTTTGTCATAGAAACGTATTATGAGATTCTGTCAGGAAAACCAAACAAAGGTGACAATTGGACAGCGATTTAGACAGATTACGGCCAAGTGAGCAGCCCTCTAAACCCGTTCTTGAAGAAGCAAAACACTGCACTGATCTTGCAAGTCAAATAGCAATCCATTCGGGGCTAATTAGCGAGTTTTTTATTTATTCAACAGGTGGTTTTCTTCCTTTTAATTCAGAATCGACGTGAAATAATTTTCTTAAAGTGATAATTAGTTTGTAAAGATAATCCGCAAACGCGAACAAACTTCGAGCCTTGTTTCGAATTAAAAAAATACACTCAAACTTTTTTGCTCTCAGATTGAGTAATCATAGCCAACGGGTCACGGTTGTGTTTGTTAGTTTTAAAGTACCGTATCACGTAGAATATCTCACACAGCTGGGAATGTTGGACTTAATTAAGTAAACTCAAGTAATAACATTGTTAATAACAGTAATTGAGTCTTGCAATATTTTCACTTGTATTGAAAATCAATCTGCGCTAACGGTCCTTTTCATTTAATAAATCCTTTCTTTTTTTGATATTTAATTTAAACAAATTTTTCTCCGTCTTAGAATAATATTTCTACATTTGCAACTTTTTAAAATATATTTTTTTTTGTAATCGTTCTCGAATACGAGTTCGATGCTGACGATTTCAGTCCATTTGTGTGAACAACACGTGTGTGAGAGAGGAAGATTTTTAGTTTTCATGGCTGAGGCTGTAATATAGTTATATATGTATACTAGTGCAAAACTCAAGCGTACTAGAGTACAAACTTAATCCTTTCTGTAGAGCTTGCTGCAATATATAACCGCGGATTACTAGTTCCCGGGAAATGTTCAAGGGTTTTTACCAGTTACTCACTGGTCCGATTATTGCATTGCACGCGTCAGTGTTTAGCCGGACCGTGGTTCAGTGAAATTTGAAGATAACAGGATACCCGCCAGGGTCAATCTAAACATCCAGCCCTACTTTTAAATTTTAAAGCCAAAAATCCCGATCTTGCGAATGGAATTTGTACCAGTGTTTTTCACTAGTAAAAATCAGCACAGTTATTTTCGCATGAGATGGTCACTAGTTTATGTGAATCATTTGGTCCTGAGTTTGTTGAGATTTTGTCTGGAATGCGGGTTTTAGAGCAGTTATCTTCTAAGTGAAAGACGGAAGATAGGTGGATTAGTGGATGTAGTGATTATAGTTATATATCAGATGATTTAATCAGGATATTACTGAACAGGTTATTTACTCAGAGGGACTTCATTACGACACTTGAAATAAGACAATTTTTCTTGTTTAATAAAATTGGATTGAAATCCTAGGAAATCCCAGAAAATTTTTTTTGATTAACGAGAAGTTTGAGAAAGATTTCACTTGTTTGAAAAAGCCATTTCAATGCCACCTCATTATAAAAGCCGTTTACGTGGGCATTGAGAAATATCCTGATGCTTGCACGCTGCAAAGCCATTTGAATGCCCGAAAAGTCTTTTGAATGCTTGCAGTTTGAAAAGGCCACTCCAATGCTAACTCATTAAAAGGCCGTTTACGTGGTCATTAAAACCCATTCTGAGGTTTGTATGCTGCAAAGCCATTCGAGTGCTCGAAAAAACATTTAAATGCTTGAAGTTTTGAAAAGCCATTTGAGTGCGCTAACAAAAATGACAATAATTGTAAAAAAAAAAAACATCTGAGCTATTCAGTCTAATTGATGATTTTATGATTAACATTCAAAAAGGAAAATAAAAATTTCTATACAAGCTGAAAAGCTGGTAATACTGAAATAATTCTCTATACAAAGTAAACCCTGATTTATTACCATGTGCGCGGAATATAATTGATTGGCTTTCTATTATTAATTTGTGCAATCAGAGTCGTTACTGAGATTGCAAAAACCAAAGCAAGCCACTTCAGTGCTTGTGGGAGGAAAGTCCGAAAAAAATTTCAAATGCTCCGTCTTATGCCATATCCCAAAGCCATTTAAATGCTCACAAGCCGTAAACCATTTCAATGTGCTTTTTTGTGTATGTACAACTGGGACACAAACTCACTCAAACAAAATAGTTTAATAAACTTTGAAGTTTTTATGTCGTGCCAAAAATCTTAAAATGTAAGTGTCTCTTCGCGGATTGATATCACAGAATTTACTATTTGGTTCGACCAAACGTTCGTTTAATTTTCAACTTTGTTAGTTTGTTTATAGCATTTAAGCACAAGCGACGACATTGTGCTAAAGAATAGGGGCATTGCAACATGCATTTATCAAAGTGTATTATTCCGGCCCTTTGTCAATGAAAACTATTATGTGGATTGAAAAGCCACCACATTGCATGTGTGTTCACGGTAAGCATTTTCATGCAATCGTTATTCATTCATCATAATTGGTAAATTTAAGAATAGCATGCATTCTATAATGGTCGTTGCGTGGGAGACATCCAAATGGCGTTTTGGCCAAAGCATTGAAATGCCTTTCTAGTTAAGAAGGCATAGAGATGGCTTTTCGACTAAGAAGGCATTAAGATGGCTTCTTACCGGAAAAAGCATTGAAATGGCTTTCTAGTTTTGAAAACATAAAGATGGCTTTCCGACGTAGAAGTATCGGACGGTTTCCCTATAAAGAATTAACTTGATTGCCCTTCACGGGGCGTACCTTTAAAAATATGAAAACTAAAAGTTTGCTAAGCAAGGATGAAAATACTCAGGCGAAAAACGGCAGTCCAACTGAAGCCCAAACAATCTTGGCTTCGTGAATGCTATGGCTTGCATCGCAATTGCTTTTTGAATTGCTTCACAAGCATTGAAATGGCTTTTCTAACTTCTTGCTGTACTTGCTAATGACTCATAAAGTAACAATGAAAGCCATACTATATTGTGGTGAAAGTGCAATCAGAGTCTATAGACACATTTCTAACAATATATGTAATGATCAAGTACATGCCAGTCTTTCCTCAGGGCTTTTATTCGCTTCTTCGAATACTGTATAAACAGTATAGCCATTTCTGCTGACAACTGACTCGCTTGAGGACCTTACTTGTTAAAATATTGACACTGGGTTCACGTTTTATGGTATATATAAAGACTAGGCATGTTTAGAGTAAGATTAGAGTGACAATGGATAAAAAATGAATGAATTAATGAATGGAAGATTCAGTCTTCTGCCCAGTAACGCATTGTTTCGTTGAAGAGGGTATTGCTGCAATTATCAGACCACCTACTCGCCAACCTTTTCATACTCAGATACTCGAAAATATATCATAATTTGAATTCTTGAATTGAAAATCATTTTACTCTACAAAATGTTTGTCTTTCAGTGTTTTTCTTGTCCGACTCTTTTGCAATCTTTACACCAGGGTTTATATAGCATAGGGAATCTAGTGTGATTTGAATTATTCGATCGAAAAAGTTTTCAGTTTGCATGCCAGCATCAGTCCATCTTGACTAGCTTAACTGATTCTCAACGATGAGGAACAAAATTCACGGTCAAGAAAACTATAATTAATATTCTACTGAAAAAAATTATAGTTAAGCCGTATTACATTCATTACTTTTGGTTTTGGTTGAGGTTTTATTATTATAGCTATTATTTTCTTTGGTAAAAAGTTTTTCCAAACTTTTCTGAAAAAAAAAAGCGAAGGTCCAAAGAAAGAAATAAAAGAAAATCGAAAATTCCATTATATATAAAGGTTCGGTCAATAAAAGAAAAGATAGAGTTGTTTGAATATGGCTAAGAAATGGTAATCAAAGTAGCAGTGGTATTCATCCTATATTGGCATCGCCGCCATCTTGTTTCTCGCTCGACATCATTTCTCTACCATTTGCAAACAGTCAAACCATTTGGGTCGTACTTGCTGTCATTTTGTGATGATTTTTATCTACGACATGTGCCGTTTCGTACACTATTGAGTTTATCTACGTCGCACGATCGATACTCGTGGTTGTAAAATCAATATTTGTCGGTTTATTTGCCTTCAAATGCACGCCTATTTCTGACCTTAAACTCCGCGCTTTCAATTCTCCGGCTGCAAAATGAATTGCAAATTGAATTCTGCACACTTCAATTACATCCGTGAAAACAGATTTGAATTCTGTGTGTTTCTTAGTTCTTTTTTCTTGTTTACTTTGCCTTAAGGTGCTTTCCTTAGCTGCAGAATGTAACTGAAGCCATGGCATGGAATATCATGATTTTACCAAGAGAGTATAAATACGAGAGGAAAACTTCTAAATACCGCGCGCGCCATGTGAATCTCGGTTGGGCTATTCTTAGCATTCACATACAATCAATTTTTGCCCCAACCTATTCCTGTGTGTCCAAGATTGTGTGGATTAGCCAAACCTGGAAGTAGCGAAAGCATGTAAAAATTTATTAGAAAAACATTAATTTTGCGTCTTTTTTAGTTTTCCAAAGCCTTGGTTGTTTTTTATCAGAACACAGCGAATTCTGATCTTTTTGTTTTATACGATACTGAGATTTTGTCCAAAAAAGAGAAAAAATCGACGACAAGAAGGTTGTTTATGAGCGCGAACGCAAACGTCCACGCCATCAAAAAAAAGGGACCAAAAAAAAAACAACAAAAAACGAGTGACTTTGCAAGCTAAAAATAACCCATCCGGGAATTCACATGGCGCGCACCGTGTTATAAGAGCAGTTTTCGTATGACTGTGAAAACGGCACGGTCACGGCACGGCAGTGTTACAGCAGAAATTTCAAATGTTTTTATAGAAATCAGGGCACTGACACGGCACGGCGCGGTACGTTTCACACTCGTACGAAATCTGCTCTAAGAAGTTGCCTTCTCTTATTTATGCTCTCTTGTTTCTACTCACTTGAATTATATTGACGAAAATAGATTTTGGAGTTTGTTTCTTCAATTTTGTTTTTAACCGCCCTCTTTAAACTAGATGAAAGGAAAATAATGGGAGTGTCTTCACTAGCACTAGTCTTTGAATTCCTAAATTGTAGAAACATCTCCATGCAGGATACGAACGTGTCAGCTATACTTCCTTCCTTCCTTCCTTCCTCTCCTCTCTCCTTCCTTCCTCTCCTCTCTCCTTCCTTTATTAACTTGTTACTAAATATTTTTCTTCCTTTCCTTCTTCTTTCATTTCATTTCAACATACATAGCAAACTCTAACACCTGAACACACATTTTTCATTTTGCG
>OCZR010020567.1:0-13767 GCA_900234385.1 Anemonia viridis
CATAAAAAGCCCTGCCCTTTTGAAATATAGGAACAAACAAGTAAGATATTTCCGCTATTTCAGTGAATATGACTCATAAAAGCGTAAAAACAGAAAAAGATTTTGATTGAAGGACCTATTTTTGGACCTGGGTGATGTTATAAATAGAAAACTTGAGCGGACTGATTAAATGAAATAAAAAAACAATAGGCAAATGAACTTCGGAAATCTATTGTACCGACTGTTGCTTAACATAATAATTTGAAGATCTTGAAGTAAATGAACACTATTAAAGAAATCAATCGACAGAAATCTTTAGAATGCTCTCTAAATTCCAAGAAGAAGCTTTTGTAATTATTCGATTACTGTTTCCGATACTTGGAATTTTTGCCAATAACTCAAGCTCCAATTTATGAACTTTCCCCGATGCGGAATCCTTTTGATGTAGATCTATCTAGACTTCCTCAAAAAGAAGTTCAATCGCAAAAATGCTTTGCAAAGAGAAACTGTCTTTTTTCTTGCGGTGATTTAAGAGTGTTCAGTCTGTTTTTCTTTGTGTTTTGATCAATGACGTCAACACGTGGGTATAAACAGAGAAACAGGTCTCGTTTCTCAGAATTTTTATGATATGCGGCTTTTCAATCTTAAGAGCAGACCATTTTCTAGGGCGTCCGTTTTTCAGAGTAAAATGAACCTAAGAAACTACATGTCGTTTCTAGAGCCTTTTTATGCTGTTAATTTTTTACGTATTCTTCAAGCAAAACGTTTGAGAATGAATATCGATCGTGTAACCATAGTAAGCGACCGATATCATTTGCCTTCAGGGTTCTTTTTCTTTCAAAGAAATACTTTCATCACTTAGGCAATCCCATGAAGATAATGTGTTTATCACTATCGTGGAACCAAGTGTCTCATGCAAAATGTCACCAAGAAAAGTAATTACGCTGCTCTTAACTGAAAATATTCGATATCTAAGCTCTTTCTTTATGTTGAGAAGATGGATTATAGTATACTGCTGTTATGTCTAGTTTTTGCTTTCCTGTTTTTCATATGAAACTATAGTCTGTCGGGTTTGCCGAGAGAATTCCCCTACTAATTTTAGTGAAGGAATGCTAATTTTTTCTCGAAATAGCTACAAAATTAGATGTCGATAGTGATCACTCAAAGCAAGAGCTTAATCAACAGAAAAGACATGCTATTTGCTATCAAATTGCTTATACTTGTGTAATGACGAAATTCTCCTACAGAGATGAGCTATACATGTAGCTAAGCGGTCGAGGAATATAAATGACATGTAGGAATCGTTAATAGCAGTAAAGCTTATTACACTGAATTCCTTTTCACATGTCAATCGCTTCACTGCAGAGGATTGTAAAACAATAATCGCCCAAAATATCAAGATAGATTGGAATGTGTGGTTCGTGACGTGTACATGACGTCATCGTTCCATTAGGATTGATTTAAGCAGCTGATTGATTATCCACTGATTTCAGACATGTTCCGTTTGCTGAAATTCTGCCACATATTTGGATTCACACTTTGATTTTTAAAAACCATTAATCTCAAGCTTTTGTTAAATTTTATCCTAATATTTATTATTAATGAATTTTCATAATTTTCATGTATTTTTTATTTCATTTCGTGGTGAAGAATCCGTCAAAAACAGAATTAATCGAGATGTGGTATAGATTGTTTACCTCAGAACGTGATGTATCCACGGATAAAATGAATACTGTTATAGTAAGATAAGTAGATAGATATTTAAAGTCTGGAAATTACAGACAAAATGTCTTGATTTCATTCTGGCACTGACATTCCACAGTAGAGAATTTTTAGCATAATTTTTTTCGAAAGAAACAAAGAGAGAAAGAAAATACAATAGTTGCCGAATAAATTTGCAAAAAAAATGGCGTCTCTTGATTCGTAAGCCACGAACATCACACAAAAAATCAAAAATATAAAATGGGTTTTATAATCAAGTAAATAAACGACAAATTTAATGAGTCAAGACTAAACCATCGCAATAATAAAATTAAAGATATCAAAAGAGAAGTCCTTTCTATTAGCAAATTTATTTTTAGCAAATCACTTCCTTTTTAGGCAGAAAAGTCATCAGAAAAAATTACTAGGGAAGATACGACATGAAGTCATAATACCCGTAGAGCAGAGGAAACATTTGCTCACATTTGAATACCTCCCGCCAAGGAAAATCATCTCATTTAGATTTTCTATCTTTTCTTAAAGCCATCCTTATCACAACAAAAACATTTCGTTTACAAGTCGGAACAATTCTTTGCCTAGTTTGTCGAAAATAACAAATATAAACCGTCTTTCTTTGAAGATTGCAAAATGTTTTTCTGTCAGTCGCTAAATTATCATTGGCTGCACAATTTCAATAAAGTCGAGTGGTATAGTCAATTCTCCTGAATTCAGTCAGCTGTTTCCAGCTACTTTGCATATTACAACGAGATCATTAAGCTTTTAAACTCAAGGAAAAACGCCGTTAAGAATTTTGCCTTTTAAATTAAATACCTTCAAATTCCTTCCGAAATTTTGGCGAAGAATATTTTAAAATTAGCGGTCTTCGTGATATTGTGCTGTTAATAATAGGATATATATTTCAAAATCACTTAACAGATTCCACAAACTACACCCGAACACTGGTCATCGCTTCTTGACTGATTTAATTCAAAATATAGGCATTCAATCTATACTTACCATATGAATTCAGCTCAGCTATCTGCTCATTTCTCATCAAATCCACAAATTTTACCACTGGTTTTTCGTATAAATTCCTAGAAATACTTCTTTTTAATCTTTTCCGATGCTTTCTTCTCTTTTTCTTCGTGTATTCGTTTTTTCCACTGGTGTTAGAATCCGATGGTTCGAATTTGGAAACATCTGGATGATGCTTTTGAGTAGAACTCGAAAAACTAATTCGCCTTTCTGCGGAAACCAAGCTTCCCCGGATTAGAAGATCTTTCCTATCGCCATCATCAACTTCTTCATAATTGTAAGTTCCTCGGGTTTCAACCTTGAAAATAAAATAAAAACCTCAGAATTAAAACGGTTCTTTATGAAGTGAGAAAGTCACAGTTGAAACGAAAAGAAATTCTATAATTTAAAAGCGTTGAACTCAAATTAATTGTAGAATTTTTCTTACCTTGTGAATTTTCAAAGATGCAACCATCAACACAGGCAAGAGCATCAGCCATTTCATCTTTATCGCGGCGCTGACACCGGCAAAAAATCGACCGAATCGAATGCCTACTCTTTCGTTACGAAGAATTAATGTCTCGTTTTACACTCTCAATATGTGTATAGACTGCATCATTCAACACAAACACGACATTTTTTCGTCAAAAATTCAATATTTCATAAAAGAGTTCTAGTGAGTATTAGTTCAATAAGAACAAAAGGATAATGCCAGTCCTGAAGATATGTTTGGCAAATGTAGGTTTAGAATCGACTTGAATTATGTAAAATAGTTACTACGAAGATTTTCCCACATAGTCAAGCATAATATCTGGCACCGGATATTTGTTTTGAAAAGCTTTTACCATCCTACTACGTTGCTTTCTGACGCACCTAAGACAAGTCTAATCGATGTATGTAGTATTTTTTTAGCCGAGTTTAGAATTCGAGTAGATAAAAATTTCTTGTCTGGTTGGTCAGTAGTGGAATTATTCTTGCATGCTTAGTGGGAAGCCAGTTTACTGCGGTCAAGATAGTCAATCAATTTAATGCTAGAATCTTATTGGTTAATACTGATGTAAGTGGATTGAGGATTTTCGTCCATGGACACATAAAAAATTCCTTTGTAGGCAATTACTTTTGAACTTTGATACGAAATGCTCATATGAAATCTCTGCATGACCAGAATATTCTGTAAAAATGAGATTTTCCTTGGCCGACT
The DNA here is from genome assembly GCA_900234385.1 of Anemonia viridis. Classification (NCBI taxonomy): domain Eukaryota; kingdom Metazoa; phylum Cnidaria; class Anthozoa; order Actiniaria; family Actiniidae; genus Anemonia; species Anemonia viridis. Next base: position 3,896 of record OCZR010020567.1, read on the forward strand.
TATTGAGATTAGACAACATTTGCTAGTGAATTGAATTTGAAAACAAAAGGTCAAAAATCTCATTTATTTTTCCATAGTGATTATTCACTCAATATACCAGTAACCAATAAAGAATTAGTATTATTTGATTAACCATCAAGAATAAGCTCATTTTTATAGTTTTCACGAATATTTGTACAACACAGATGTCGGTAAAGCAAAAATACTTCATATAGTATCTATAAATAGGCATGACTTCACAGATTTCCTAACAACGTTCATTTAATATAAGGGTTTTCTCAATGATGCCTTGTTCCTCATTTTGAGCCGCCCGGCAATGTACTTTAATTTCTATTCCAGACTCGTTAGACTTCCCTTTAGGGGATTAAGCCTTTCAGAACGTTTTTCAATTTACAATCTTCAGAAACATCGTTTTGAATTCTAATAATTCTGAAAATTCTGAAAATTTCTTGGTATTGATCAGTCTATCATTACGTGGCCTCAGAAGGACGTGTCATAATTTAGGGAAGATTTCAACTTTTTTATGAAAGGGAAATCATTCTACTTTAATTTTTGAAACTGATAAATAACTGAAGGTCAACAAAGGACAGAAATTTTTAATATATTGAGTCAAAATGATATACGTTTTAAGAATGTTTAATTTTGAGCTGCATTTTTTGATTGATTAAGACTTGTGCAGTTGAAGACACCTTGCGAAAGGTTTGTCGTTTTAGATGGCTTCGAAGTAGACTGATGACTTCAGTGCAATACTTAGCATGTGTAGCAAAACTATGTTAAATCTCATTTTGAAAAATTATTTCAGATATCATCAGAGAGAGAAAAAACATCAGAAAATTAAAAGGAGTGAAATATAACTTAAACGCAGAAATGGTTTTTGGGATCAATTTTCATAAAGTTTGAGTATACTCGCAGCAACAAAATGGAGTGTCTCTTGTGGTGAGCCCATTCAATTTGAAGCAATACTGTCATATCATAGTTGTGTTTAATTGTCCTTTTATATGAATGTGGAAATACTATGGACGATGGATTTGAATATGGTGAAAGCGCAAGACAACAGGTGCTCGAGATACCACGCTGCATGAAATATTATCACAACCATGATAATTACAACGACTAAGAATTGTAGGATTCGACACAGTGCTGTTTGGTGTAAACTTGCTCAGCGTGGAGTGAACGTTGGCAAGTGTATTTTTTTTACTTTTTTATTCTGCCGATCTCAAGGTAAAAAGGTAAAAAGTAAATCCGTAAAAAAATGGGGTAAAAGCAAAAGAAGAATTGTTCCTTTCTTCTAAATTACACTTGATCCTCTCCCTAAGGCATCCCGCTGTGTTTTGTTCGGTTTGTTTATACATTTATGTGTTTTGTTTGTGTTTTGAAAAATGACTATCACATAAGGCGCCTTATTCACTATCCACTTGACTGATGGCTCACTTGTGTATAGGTTAAAAACCTCAGAATATTCTTGTGAAGTACGGTACCCTGTGCGGTGAGCTTGAGGAAGACTTTGGTATTGTTGATAAGAAATTAGTCAGTGCCCTGTAGATTTTAATTAAGTTATGACTCCGAGACAATTGCGGCAGGTATAATCATAGATTATGAACAAGCTTCCCTGCTGAGCTTTTCATGCAGGTTAATGATAAATGTAGAAACTAAAAGTGTGTTGTGATGAAGTGAACTAAACTACACGGCGCCCGAGTACATGGCATGCGCGTGAAGTGCAGAGAACGAAAAGAATCTAAGCAGACGACGGAATTTTTGCTCGTTAAAGGAAAAACTACAGAAGAAGAATGGCAAGGATGAAAGAAAGGCGCACAAGAATTGTGGAAGGAAAAAAAAGTGGCGCCACGTTCCGTTTATGGATGTCTTCATTCCATTCGCCTTCCTGTCACTTAAAATAACATTTTTTCTTTCCATTCTACTCTTCGTTAGTCCTCGCTTTGATTATGAGATTCTGATGCAGGTATCCCTATAGCATTATAGATGTTAGTATGAGCTATCTCATAGAAAATGGCCGCCATCTTGGACGAGCTATAAACAAGATGGCGGCACCGATGAGCAATATAAAAAATACAATAACAAATTAATAAGCTTGCTCATTTATTTGCGTCCATGACGGACTTGTACAATAGTTAAATATTTTACAAAGTAGATCTATTTTTAACCGAAAATGTATCTCGTAAAACCAAAATCAAAAGAAGACGAGAGGAGGTAAGTGAATACTTCGGCCTATTAATGCACTTTTAGCACTGATTACAGAAGAGTAAAGAGAGTTTCCCATTAAATCAAGCATCATAGGCCCGATAGTGTCCACTTTGATGACATCTTTTCCGATAATGACATTTAGAGATCAAGAAATTTAGAAGTTTGGCTACATTTTATCTCATTTAAGACATTAGAGTTTTCGCTTTGAACAGTTCTTTTGCTTTCAGTAGTATTTTGAGATTTTTGGCCTTTGGGGGTGTTTTCGGGATGTAATTCTTTCATTCTTCCAAGTGCCATTTTCTTCTCAATATTTCGAACTTGTACCATTGTACCATTACTTGTCTCATTACCAGTTACCAGTGGGTTGTTTGGTACAGTTGGAACTGGTTCATTCTTCCTGGACATCAATTGTCGTTGTAGCCTGGTTTCTACATTTGATATTGAATGCAAGTATACTTTTTCCAACTGGTGAACTGACATTCTACTTTAATAATCAAACCTCACGAACGCACAACTGATCTAGTAGATGACAGTAGTATGTGTGTCTATGTGTGGCTGTGTGTTGCGTTGTGGTTCAAGTTTTTTGATGAAAATACCAGGAAGAAACAACACAAACGAGTAATTTACTTGATGAAACTCTTTCTCTCATTAAGAAAAAACATGTTCAAACTTGCCCTCCGAAGACTGTCCTTAACGACGTAGAAAACCTACGTAACTATGTACGCGTCATGCGTGACGTCAATAACCCAAAAAAGGAAAAAGAACACAGGAATCCCAAACCTGCATAATAATAAATAAATTAAATATGGCGGACCAACGATGCCTAGAAGTCCTTCCCTAATAAAGTAAGTTCATGAAACACACTAAATCGTCGCTACAGTCGTACTAGTGTCACCCTTTTCTATTTTTTCCTTAATCTATCACCACAAATACTTGAGAACGAGAGTGTGTACGCTATATACCATAACATTGTGTGTTTTTTGACAGGTGTAAAATTTTGGTCCATGCTTCAGTCCTGGACCTCATCATCATGTTCATCATCCTCTTCCGCTTCTATCTCTGCCGGTACACCTTGTATATTACTTGATACACCAGCAAGGGTTGGCTGTTCGTTAATGTTACCATACACTGAATGGCAGTGATCTTGGGAGTACATACTTGTGATATCGCCATGGACACCACCAACAAGTTGTGCCATCTCAAGACAACATGATGCGCTGCATTCACGATTATTATTGGCTTCTATGAGTGCCATCAAGATGCTGGACATGTATTTCACTTCATGAAAAATAAGTCATAATTAATTCATTAGTTCGAACCTTGACTTGGTTACCATGGTGATTTTCAGTTTCCATGGTTACCGTTCTGGTGATGGATGACAGAAATGTACATGAAAAGGAAATGAACACGTGTGCACTTTTACTTTTTATAGTGACAATTTTTGCTCATTATTTGTCGCAATAAATCTTAATCCTTTACCGTTTACCCTGCTCCAGGGAATAACTGGCGATTCTGTTACTAAGTTGATCGCATTCCTCGAAAGGAATTTTGGGTCACTATTTCTGGTTAGCATTTTTCGAACATTTTCCATGTATACAATGTAAGAGTTTTGTTAATTGTTAATTGAAACAAAAATAGGCCATGAGTTCGACTAGCGTTTCGAATCAGCGTTTACGATTATGGTTTCCTTTGGCAAAATCAAAATAGCAATGAGTGTCAAATCTCAATTCCGATTGGTTGACCCTGGGTTTGTTTTTGAAGGTCAACCCAGCTTGTTAACCAATACAATTGACCTTACTCTCAGTAATAGGTGTGCATTTTGTTTTAATGTAAAAGGAATGATGAGTAAAAATTCCTTAGACTCATACAAGACCACAATGCAATACGTACGTTAAGAACCCTCATGTTTCCCATAATTACCTGCTATAATGAGTATCACCATACCATTGGCTATAATCAGTAGAACGGTGATCATCACCGCGTCAGCTTCCTTGCCTACTCCAGACGCACTCTCGTTCTTCGGGATCTTCAACAGCATTCCAATAGTAAAGTTAATCGAATTGGCTATCAACGACACCAGTTGCAGCCAGTACTCAAAACCGTCTTCAATGGGTTTATTTAGGGCAAAGAACACGGTGTAAAACTCGGATAAAATTGCTGTCACGCCTAGACTGAGTCGACTTTCAGCGTTCATCAGTATCAGGATTGCACTAAAGGCAATCTTACGCACCAATTCTGTGATTTCCCAAAAATAACATCTCTGAGAATAATTTTCATACAAAAATCTGATTCCACCGAAGACGACGCTGGTCTGGACTGAAGATGGCTTATTGCTTGTCCTGTAACCATGGACACGCTTCAGCAGGAGGAAAAGAACCAATGGGAATCCAATACAGTAGAACATTGCAGCTGTGCTTATGGCACTAAATGTTTTGTGCTGTTTCGAGTTACAATTCAAAGCGTAGTCAGCTCTGAGATAGGAATTACAGTTTTGTTTGTCATGGGAGCAGATCACGTGACAAGCAGCGGGAAGCATCTGGAAGACTTGTGTGCAAGTCGAAGGGAAAGTAATGAACAGAATTAAGAAAAAAAACCTAACGGCTTTTTCTTGGTATTTTTTGTAGCGAACTCGTCTTTCTTGTGGGTTGCTTGGTGAATTCCTCTTTTCAAGAAAGTTAAGTAACAAAATTCCCGAACCTCCGAGCAGAATGACAGCGACTGTGGATATGACACTAACCATAAAATATCCATAAGTGTCTATAGTTGTTGTATCACTAATGCAGTTAAGAGGAACAATCTGTAGAAGGTTTAGCTGGACTATTTTTGCGTACTTCATCATCGTAACAACAAGACCAGGAAGGCTGATATAGGTAAATGAGTCAAAAGTGCTTGACGAAACTTGGTAGAACCCGATAACAATCTTTAGTCTTGCCAAGACCATATCTGTTATCGACCTTGACTCTTGTGTCTTCTTTCTCTCGAATACAATAATCACAGCTAGAATTACCAAAATTATTACCACGAGAATGATTTGCCCGATAATCCAAGGCAGCGAGGGGCACTTCTGGCATTTGGACATCAGGTTATAATATCCTCGATTACAGACTGCACATAAAGGGCCCGAGTAACCAAGAGCGCATTGTGCATGTTTTCCACCGAGACATGAACCTGCATTAGGGCACGCATGCGCTATAGGGATGACACCCTTAAAAGCTCGAACTTTGGATTCGCTTTTAACGTTTAATCCGTTTATAAATAGCTCGTATTTTTTGTGTTGCTGTTCATTTTCCCATACCCAGAAGAATCCAGGCGATAGATCAATAGAGTCATTAGCACAAGTGTATCCTTTGGTACAAATGAAACAAGGACCAAACCTGTCGGTACGATGGTAGTTCTTTAAACATCTACAGGCACGAAACCATGCGAAGTCTCTTAAGAAAGTTCCTAGTATAAAAGATAAATGGAAAAAAATCAAAGTAGGTCTAGAATAAAGGCCGGGGCTATTGCAGTAGCGGCGCTACCTCTGAGATCTCGGGTCCAATGAATTCCTGGGTCGATCGTAAAACCCTCGAATCAAGGTAGTGCCCCTCCGCCGCCATACTGGAAGAGTATTGTATTCTTTGTTAACTTCCTAGACTGTCCTAAACTGAATTTCTACTCACATCAGTGTGATACCAGGTCGCGGGATCGAGCCCGAGACCCCAGAGATGAAATGTGAGTACACTACTAATACACCACGGGATCGAGCCCGAGACCCCACAGGTGAAATGTGAGTACACTACCACTACACCACGGTATCGAGCCCGAGACGCCAGAGTTGAAATGTGAGTACACTACTAATACACCACGGGATCGAGCCCGAGACGCCAGAGGTGACCATGAAATGTGAGTACACTACCACTACACCACGGGATCGAGCCCGAGACCCCAGAGGTGAAATGTGAGTACACTACTAATACACCACGGGATCGAGCCAGAGACGCCAGAGGTGATCATGAAATGTGAGTACACTACCACTACACCACGGGATCGAGCCCGAGACCCCAGAGGTGAAATATGAGTGCACTACCACTACACCACGGGATCGAGCCCGAGACCCCAGAGGTGAAATATGAGTGCACTACCACTTCACCACCCTCGACTCAAATTACCTTGTGGACATGATTGACAGTCTGTCTCGGATTTCCCAGGAGCTATGTCAGGCTTAACGTAAGTGCCCGGAGGACACTGTTTACATCCCAGGCCATGTACCCTCGCACCTATGTAGGCCATCTCGTTTTGATAGAATCCTCCTACGGGAAAAAAATCAGGAATGATCAAAACCAAGAGAAAATGAGATAAGAGAAGGAATCCCTGGTACTGAGTTCTTAACCCATCATATCAGCCCTTCGTTCTATTTTTAGGTTCATATTTATTTTGGGAACGGAACCAATGATTGGTCACATCGTATGAGGCGAGGTCCCACTAACACTTCCGGTAAGAGGCGAATCAAAAAATCCAAAATGGTGGTCAGCTTTGTAGAAAGAGAGGTTACTATTGTGGAAGAAGACGAGTTATTATTGAGCTTAGTAACAAACTTAAAATATACCTCTTGTTCTAAAAATAGGAAAATAGGAATATTTCTTTTCTTTTTCTTTTTTTCGTTTTTGATTGAATAAAAAATAACCAGGCCCATAGTTCCAGACATCGAGTGCTGAATCATCCTATGACATTACGGCTAGGCTGGAGATTTCGACCCCAACACCGCTATCCCGGGAGGAATTACAAACTGATCAGGAAGCTCGACCGAAGTCTAAGGGAGAGGTTAGTCGGCCCCTAGACCATAGACGATTAACCTCTTGCTATGACCAGTAAACCTAAACTAATGCTGTCGTCGCTGATGATTTAGCATCCATAGTGGCTCCTTCCCATGTGGGATCTGTTTTAAAAAACTTTATAACTCATAACTTCACGAAAGCGTAGTGTAAAACTAAGAAATAAGCTCTTATTTTCTTATCCTTTAAGACACTTCAAAAAATCCTTTCAAAAATTAAGAACAGAAAACAAAAAATTGGATTTTTTGTTGTACTGTTGTATATTAAAAAACACGCATGCGCAGAGTAAACATATATCAATGATTGTTAACGAAACTAACGTGCAAACCATCGCTTGCGATCAACCTGTATCAGATCTGATTATTAGACGAAAAAACACATACTGGTACGGGAGGGAGGAGGGGGAGACGGGAGGGAGGAAGGGAGTAAAGGAATACGAATATTCATGTAATTTGGAATAACTCTCCCACTAGTTTTGACCAGGATTGTACCTTTGTTACAAGTTAAATTTGACAACAGTCGGTTTTCACCTACCTGGCGGGCAAGGTTTACAGTAGTCCTTGTACTTAAATGTACCAGTTGTACATGGTGAACAGACCTGTCTACCTTTGTTACACACGTAGCCGAGTAAATCCAGAAACAATTGTTCCTTTACATCTCTCAAGGGGCCGATCTCAAAGCCAAACTCAGATTGTGTATTTTGGGTTCTAACGGAAAAAGAAGAAATACAACCACAGATTATTCAACTATGAATATGAAATGCACCTGGTTATGTCACACTTTGAAAGGGACTGGTCATAAAATATAGGGGGAGGGGGGGTTAGGCGGGGAAATTCAGAAAACTGGAAGACTATTTTTGTGTGACCCACCCCCATTTTCAAGGGCAAAAATGAAAAATACCCCTCCAAAGCTGTCTCATTTCTTTGATGGCCTACACCTTTTAGGAGCTCAAAAATACGTGGAACCACCCCCTGATTTTGCCGGCCCACCTGGCCCACCCGCTATACTTTATGACCAATCCTTAAGTATCTTGTATGTCTATGCTCTTGTCTATGCTTGGACATGAATAGATAAAGGGCATGGTCATGCATTCACAAACTCTGACTACATAGGCCACGTGATTAGGTTAAGAAACAGAACGTGCCATGCATGTGTAATAATACAGTACGGAAGGAAGAAGGAAGTGGGGTAAGCCGCATGAAAGAATTTTGAAGACAAAGAAACCTAACAAAGGACCCAGACTTCAAAGTATTTCATTATTCTACTCACACTGTGTATTTCACAATAGTTTGTGCTGGCCAGATTTGGAGAGGCGCAACGATAAAGGTATCTAACAGGTTCCTGCAATAGATAGTAATTGATTGGTACGTTTAGTTATTAACTGAATGAAATTTCTATTGTATCAACGTGTGTACTTAATCAGGGCAGTGACCCCTTCATGCCGGTGACAACATACAAATGAATAAAATGGCTAAGGAACGTGTTTGTTCCATTCTTACACTAGTTTGAGTGATGGAAGAGAGGCGAAGGCCTTTTCTTCAATAACTTGCACAGGGTTTCTTGATAGCGAGCTGTTAACAAGTATGGAATTAAAAATAAGAATCCATCATTTCAGCCAAATACCTGTTCCAGCATGCGGGGTGTTTGTTTGCTCGTTTGCTCGTTTGTTCGTTTGTTCGTTTGCTCGTTTGCTCGTTTGCTCGTTTGCTTCTCTATAGACGCATCAAGAGTATCAGAGAACAATGGGTCCGCCATCTTGAAAAGTGAGCATCAAGTCACTAAAATATGTCTATAAAAGCAATTGGAAGGTTCTAATCTATTGTGAGGCTAATGTAATGTAATATTATGATAGATAAAATGACTTATAGCAACTAAGTATTTAGTGACTTGATGCTCATTTTTCAAGATGGCGGACCCATTGTTTTCTGAGATTCTTGATGCGTCTATACACTCAATGACAATCAATATCACAATCACAACACTACAATATCCTCAAGTACATCCATCACTCTTACATGGTGCCGATGCTGATTCCACCGTGGAAAGCATGGTCACGAACACGCTTTATCAAGTTGTTATCTAAAAGTCTGAAAAGTGGGAGCCTCGATCAATTGTAAGTAAGAATGTAAATTAAGGGTAAAATGTCGCTTCCAAATAATTTAATATGTATATATCTTTCTATAAAGGCTGGTTACTTCTATAAAGGTACACTGTCCCCAGTTTTTTTATTATTCTATCTTTTTGATGAGGAATGAACGCATTTTAGGAGTCTTTTACATGATACCGAGAATGAAATGTTATACCCCGTTTACATGCGGAAAATTCATCGAGTTTCCATCGTATGACATTACTGAACGCGGTACGAGGAACGCGCCTGATACGCATGCGTCACTCGCTTATCAGTCTCTCTAAATAGCGGTTTTATTCCGGAATGAGTGTACAATGTTCATATGTAACAGAATGTCGTTTTCCGAGATGAGCGTTTCGTTCTCCGGATTGAAAACCGTGATGAACTCATTCCGGAATTACTCGTTCCGCGTAATGAAATTTTGCTCTGGAATCATATAAACACGTACGAAGTAATGTATTGCACTGCGATGAATTCGTTCCGGAATAATCGTGTATCATAAACGGCCCTTAAATGAACTCACATGACAGCTAATGCCTGCTGGTCTTTAAACGCCATCACTGGTAGATCTTCAAGTTTGTTACTGGCTAAAAATCTGAATAAAGATAAAGACATCTAGTGGTGTATCTAGCTAGGGGAGGGGTTATGAGGGTTGCACCCCCTTCCCCTCCCCCCCTCCCCACCGATGAGAGCCATTTTAACTGACTTGAAACCGTGTCTCCCTAACC
>OCZR010020621.1:5519-17401 GCA_900234385.1 Anemonia viridis
GTCTTCTCTTGTCTTGTCTTCTCTTGTCTTCTCTTGTCTTCTCTTCCGCCTTCTCTTCTCTTCTCATATATTCATTAATTTTCATTAAAATATAACAGTATACGTTTTTTTCTTGTTGTAAACAACTCTTAGACAGTCAAGGCCATGAAACATACATGTTTCTTTTTTCAAAGATGTTTTGTTTTCTTTTGTTTTTTTTCTTTCTTTCTTTTATTCTTTTTTTCTCGGTTTTTTTTTATTTTTCTAGCTCTTCTCTTCTCTTCTCTTCTCTTCTCATTTGGTGTTTTATCCTTTTCAAATAATCCTTGGCCATCTGTAACTTGGCTGTCTGACAGAGTCCTTATATCCTATCCTAGCTAATGCAATTTGAGATTAGCTTCCTATTTGAAGCAATAGATAATCTTGATATGCAAAATTCAGTGATGTCAGTCAGTTGAACTGAAATGGGATATCATTTAAGTTGAACCAGGTTTGGAAGTAATATACTGGCTATGCCAGGGTAGGGCGCGCGAAACCCCGACGGCTGGAAATCTGAGCCTAGGCCCAGGGATGCTGGAGCAAACATCGTGTTTATTCATACATTCAAGTTTATCATTATTATCAAAGCCGGTAAAATTAACTTTTTTTTCAAAACCTAGTATAAAGCAAAAGGCGAACTGTCTCAATCATCACTGTACGAGAGACGCTGTGTCTATCGGTAATTATACAGGCTTTTTCAAAACGAATTTCGTGACGCCAGTGGAGTACTATGAGAGTACAGTTAGTACTAGCTGCTGGGTTGCGTAGACAGAGAAACTTGATTACAGAACCACGTCTTAATACGAACTGTCAAGCCCTTGAACGATGATAAGGAACACTCTAACTTTTTACGTCCTCACATTACCCACCAAAAATAGAATTTTTCCTGAATTCACGTCTTCTAATCTTGACTTGGAGCCATTGTTTCGTGGTCACACATGCACATGCAAAACCGGAAAAGGTCTAATATGCCCTTTGCTTTAATCGTCTCTTACGACACGCAAGTCAAGTATAATGGTCAAGCAAATACCAATTTCAAAAGTTTTTTAAAGGTGTTTTGCCAGCTTCAAAGTATCAAAGAATATACTGGAGTTTTCTTTGAGGTTCATCTGACATGAGGGTGTGAAATGCTTACGTCATGGAACAGATGATGGCCAAGTGGCAACAGATGGCCAGATGAGTTTGTTTCGAAATTGAAAAAAAAAAGCTTTTATGATCGTCTTTACGACAGCAGGAGTGTAGTTATACGAGCTACGAGGAGTTTCCAGTTTTCTCACAGGAGAATGGATTTTTTTATCTACACCAGTGGCGATCCAGTGGATTGGATGGTGCGAGTTATCTTACATTGATTCCCTGTTTAATTTAGCTGATTCATGGTTTAATTTCCTTGCATTTAATTCGATTTTCTTCCCTTTTTTCTTTCTTTTTTTCTCGAAGTGCGTTCGAGATCGATTGTTTTATCCTTTTCATCGTTTCTTTCTTTTTTTTAGTATTTGGCTGGTGTTATCAGTCAAATATTGTAGCTGGTTGTCAGTCAATTTCGAGAACTGCTAATCAACTATAAAAGCAAGCCACAGGTCGTGGGTCTGAATCCCGCAAGGAGCTCGGGGGGATTGCATGAAGAAACAACGCCAGTACCGGTCAGCGGTACATGTTGTTAGTCACGTGACCGATCCTTGGACCGGCCATCTTGCTTTTCGAGTTTCCCTGTTCGGACGTTGTATTCTAAGTAAAGTCGTTTCGTTCAGTGTTAGCTTGGGTCTTGGTTCCTTCTATATTCCCAACTGGCGCAAATTATATTTGTTAACTGATTTTTACCAAGCTCAGCACTTTATTCTAAAAACATTCTTTAAAAACGTACACGACAGGTATCGATAGTCAGTAAGCTGTCATACTGATACAGTTGATACATTGATTCAGCTTATCAGACAACTTTTTCTTTGGAGAATGAAATACAAATACTGAAAGCGTTTCATGTATACGAAAAAGTTGTCTGAGAAAAGTTGTCTGAGAAAACGCAATAAGAAAAAAAATAAGTTCAGTTATTTTTCTCATTTTGCAATCTGTCGTTCTTTCGAGCTAGCATCAGAATATAATATGGAAAGCTGCCCATTTTTTTCTAACCTTGTGGTAATCGAGAGCCAAATATGTCATTTATCATTCATGGAGTTCTATTCAACTCTCTTTGGAACATTCTTACTGCAGGTCAGTTAAAAAAACCGCACGACAGCATTCCAAAAGCATCACTTGACATGAACAAGTTTGGTGGTAATTTCTAGAAAGTTCTATGGTACACTTGTGAGGAAAATTACAGAATATGAATACGATTATCAATGAATATGCTGGTTTAGTGGTGTTTGTGGTTGATAATATCAGTGATAGTATGACAATGACACCTTTATATGTTACCGCTCATTTTTTGAAGTACTGTTTATTTAATTTGTGCTGTTCTTCCTTGAAATGCATGCATCACTTTTTAAATGTATATCTGCCGGTTTCTTTGATGAAACAATTTATAGTAAGGAATTACACAGAGGGCTTTTTTCGAGTTTTTTGGGTGGAGACTGGAAATGTAGAAAAGTTTATATTATATACAACAAAAATGATATTGAGGATTCGATATGGTGTTTTGATTAGTATTTTCCATGAACCCATTGACCCTATGAATAAAGGGTAAAGTACTGTGAACGAGCTCCATGAAGGATCAATGCTTTCAAATATATGTTGTATTACCAGAAACTGCAGAGTTATAAACATTTCAGAAATGTGCCATAAACATGAAAACGAGGCCCTAGTTTTGGTCCTTTGTTCGATCCATACACATCTTTCTAATCTCAAACAGCTGTAGCTTTTTATCCTTTCATGTTACTAAAATGAGATTTTCGAAATTTACTAATTTCGATATACTCTTTACGATGAAATCAATGGTGTCTTCAGTCAGTATCCAAGGCCACGCTTTTTTTCGTAGGGCGTATGAAACAAGAGTTTTTCCTTCTTTAAATCAATCGTACAAACGCTGGTCGAACTCATGACCGAATTTTAATTCAATCAACAAGAAACTCTTACATTCGTATACTCGGAAAATGCCTCGAAAAATGCTAACCAAAAATAGTGACCCATAATTCCTTTCGGGGAAGGCGATCAACTCAGCTGGATGAAAGCAATAACAAAGTCTCCAAAAGTTGTTTTCGATTCATTCTTGTCAAAAGGCGCTGCCATATCGTTTCATCCAACTATCATCAACTACTCCGTTTTCACTCATAACTGGTGATGTTCTATATAAAACCGTCTGACCGAGATTGCCTCAGGGCCGTGCCAAGTCAACCAATAAACAACTGACAAAACGACGCTCTTTTCGAAACTAAACAAACATATTTTAGAATTTGAATCAACCATGGATATTTTAACAATTTCTTTAAAATATTTTTAAGTTTTTAAACTCTGATGAAAGAAATCAAGTTTTTATATTATGGAGAGAGAGAAAACCCTGTTAGTTCGAGTAATGCCGGGTATAGTAACTATAGAATATGTTTTATGGCTTGATATCAATTGAATTGATAGTTCAGGACATCATGATGCAGTCAAGTCTAATTAATAATGCATTGGTATTCTCTTTACTGAGGGCCGGCTGATTGTACATCCATGTGGTTGTCCTGTTCTTTCTATAAATTCTTTAGCAGGCCAGCGGGTGGTTCACGCCAGCTAAATAAGCAAGCCTGGTATATGTACCTTCAAGTTCCAGATTAGCCGAGCAAGACAAACGGTTCCTAATTTTGCACAGGATCGTGGGATGTGTACTTTACCCTGTACTGCATTGAGTAGAATGATGCCAGTCAAATAACTGATAAAATCTGTCTTCCCTGCTGTGATGCTGATGGCCCCAAGGACTGTACACAACCTGTCGCATCCTCCCCGTATCAATCAGTGTTATGTTTCATTTTGGCAAAATGAATTACAATTCTATAATTCTATAAGCATACGTGTATTTCACTGATTGAACAATGGGAACACTTTGAATCCTCTACTGAACATGCACGCTGCACTCCGGTTATTGTATATGTATATGTACTATTTCGATCTTTTTTTCTGCCCTGAAACACGATACCATTCAACATTAAACACGGCTTCTTGATTAGGAAGCCGGCAAGCAACAGGACAAATTTAAAGGCCAAAATACGATACCAGTTCTGCTAAAAGCCGGCTGAAGACTTGGGGCGAATGGTCTGAAGACTTTTTCTCTCTCTTTCTTTTTTCCTTCCTTTCTGTTTTTCTTTCTTCTTCACTATCAGGTACAATATCCACTAAAGTTTACCCCTCAGCCCTCCCACTTTTTGACTGTCAAATCAGTTTATTTGTTTTCAACTAGTTTACAACTTTTCATGGCCTATTTTTAGCATGGATATCATTGTCTCAGAGATCCCACTAATTATGACTTCTTACAGCTTAGAAAAGTTTGGACAACCCAAATGTTTACCTTTTGGAAAATCGTAATATTCGAAATCAATGGTTTCGTTTTCGTATCGAGTTATCTATGTTGATTATAGAATATACTGATGATAAATCAATATTTGCGTACAGATAGCGTGACGCGCGTGTAGTAAATCAACTTTCAATTGGACAGTTTTACACTTCAATTTTACAGAACTTTTACTACAGCTAATAGAAACCTAAACCTTTTGACATTTAGACGCTGAATTATTTTAAACACATAAATAGGCGAAGCCCTTAATCTTTCGTTTACACAGAGGATGCTATCAGACGCAGCTATCCGACAGCACAGCTAAAGCGGAATATTCGCTCATTACTCGTGTATTTGTCCAAGAAAGGATTGCAGTTGTAGGTGTACATTATCGGAACGTACAATTTAGGGACCATTTCAGCATGTCAACGGACCTCTATATCTAAATAAAGAAATGATGTTTTATTGCTTACTAATGACAAATGTATGAGGGTGTGTCGGTGGTAGGCTTGGGGGCCCTTGACCTATGCAGAAACGATGCCCCACCAGGCATTTTATAGGCTAATGTAAACGATCCAGACTGATGGGATGGTAATCATGGCGCGCTTGCTTTGATAGGGCGAGCAACTTTGGATTGATCTACGGACACAATAATAACACATGTAAATCGTAGTTGGTTCTGTTTACTTGGTTGAAAAAGGCCTGGAATATTACTGCAATTTTCATAAACATGCGAACTCCGTAACGGCGAGCTGCACGCTGAAATTTGGTTTTTCGCTTCTGTCAATCAAGGATAATCAGTCGATACCTTTTATATTTTTGACTGGTGGCAGTGTAAAACCAAAGTCCAACCGATGACTCGCAACTGCAAAGTTCGCATGTTTATGAAAATTGAAGTAAACTAGCCTCACTGAACTCGAGGGCTGCTCCGGCAAGTTTCAAGTCAGCACCTCAAAAATTCATATAACGATCGACTTTTGACAATCTTTTTTGACAAGCACCCAAGCATAAATAGTCAAGCAAAGAATAGAGTCGACAGGTGAAGATACTAATTGAAAGACTAAAACCAAAGTCATCCCACGGAGCATCTGGCAGACGTAAACAGACACGATCATGTTTGAATACATTAACTCGAGATTAAAATATGTAAATTAGCTGGATAACTTGCGTGATCAATGTTTTGAAGGCACTAGCGAGAAGAACGACTACATGAGTCGACGATGCCGGCAATGAACCACTCTTATTAAGATATTTGGGATTGAAAAATGCTGAATAAGACTTATAGAAAATATATAGCATTGAAGGAGCATTGAATTTACCTCTCTAGCTTGTTATTCAAAGGATTTTCCACGGCATTTTTTTGCAGTGGTTCGTCTAGTATTGAACGATGACCGTTGTCACCGTCGTCGCTTTTGTGTTGGTGGTTGTTTTAAGTCAATCTTCAAGTCAACTAAGTTGTCCTACAGGCTGCCAGTGTACAGCAACAAAAGAAGGGGAAATAACATCAGTTAGCTGTAGCTCTTGCCAAGGGAATTTACCGGAATCATGGCCAACATCTACCGTGAAATTGTAAGTAAACGTCTAAGTGAAATTCGCTTTAGAACGTGTTTTGAAACCAACAAAGGCTGTTATTTCCACGTGCGAGAGTTACCAAAACCCATGAAGCTGGTTTTGATTTTCAGAAGATTGTTCACAGTAGAAATTCAAAGACCATGTGTAAAATATTCAGGATGTATTTACATTCGTGGTTGCCTCCTGATGACCTCTATAGACTTGAGTTTCCACATATGTATTGTTTACAGGATTTCAAGAAGGATAGTTCAGGTGTTTTTTTCTGGAGGCTAATACAATCACAAAAAGATTTTCCATAGTATTTATAGCTTCCCAATTTTATTGTAGCCGTATAATAAATAAAAAAACAGTATTTTAAGGGCTGCTATATATTGCTAAACATATCTTAGAAGCTCGCTGTTTGACCCCCAGTGAGGATCCGTGGGTTCGATCAGTTCAATGGAGTACTTCGCGTCTATTTCGAGTCACTTTGATAATATGTCACAATTTAATACAGGCGCGCTGTGTCAATAGCCTCATATTGTAAGCGAAACTCTGTAATATTCAGCATCGCTGGAGTAATTTCTAGGCTTGATTTAGGAGTCCTGGATTCGGTCGAAAATCGGAGAGTACTGATTTTCTGGCATCATAAGTCATCTGTAAATCATGGTGATGTTTCCACAATATAGAACTAAGTAGTTGGGAGATAACATCTGCAAAGCGGAAACCGATTCCACAATTGCAAATAGACAAATTTTATAAAATATAGTTGTACTTTGACGATTACACTCCAACACTTATAGCCTTTTCTAGCTCATAGGACTGCTTGCTAAAATGTTTGATTTTGAAAGCCGGTAAACTCCAAACTCTGCTTCATATCTTTATAGAATCTAAGTACGTACGAGAGAGTGACAGATATTTTAATTAATTACGATATTTTTGTGTTATTTTCTTTGCAAAAAGCTGCTAATTTTCCCTACAGCTCTATTGCTTAAGCCTTTGACTTTTCCTTTAAGGCTAAAGCTAAGTTTGCTATTGATGTCATGCAATTTATAATTTATAGCAAACAATTTCAAATGCAGTGCATGTGATTGATCAGGAGTCTTCAGGAAGGGAGGCAAAGCGGCATCGGATTACAACTCTCAGTAGTCGCCAGACAGAAATTTCTGGAAATTAAAATCCGAGAGAAGCGATTGCTATTTTTGAATACCATGGTCGTGTTTGTTGTTAAAAAAGGAAATCGCAAGCCAAGTTCGACCTTGCAACTTTGTTTATATTCTTTGTTTGTACTCAGATTTAACGAGGTGTTGATTATCGTGAATAAGAGATTATAATGTGTGAAGGAACCGTTCATAACAGTAAACCTTAAACGATAATAATAATAATATGGCCAGTGGAGCGAGATTTGAGTGCAAATATGCATCTAATTAATACTGTCATCGCCTACTTCTTTTGTTTTGCAATGTCTCCGCTATTTTGCTCGAAGAATAGAGCTACTTACGGACTTTGTAATCTATTTTGTGTAACATTACTTTCGTTTAAGCAAACTTCGAACTCGAATTATTATTACTTACACTAAGTACAATATAGTCATTCAAGCGGGATGACACCTTGTATTTGTTGGTTGAATATAAGTAGATTTAGCAAACAGTTCTTTTGTTTTTGTGCAAAATTGTTCTACGGAAGACTACCACTGATCCATTTGATTCGGCTATTGAAGTGCTCGAATATTCTAGGAATAGGATACTAAAATTTAAAAATGTGCCAAAAAACCTCAGACATAATAAACTTCACGTTTCCAATGCACGCTACTTGAGAATTTTTGTGTGTATTCTTCATTTCTTATTTCAAGATATTAAAAATCACTTTAAAAACAAATTTCAATGATGTTGAACATTCCCTCGACTACATCCCACGTACTTGGCGTTCAAAAACAAAACAGATTTTTGACATACTGTTTTTTAACAATACTTAAGCCGAGTACTAATTTCTTTTCTCTAATGGATTGTGGTTTCTTGAGGAAATTAGAAAATCGTTTAGATCAATTTGCTGTGCATACATGATTAACGAGTCTATAGGAGGCTTGGAAAAACAAAGTGTACGGCGAACAAATTCTAAAGTGGTTTTCAAATTTGGCCGTTCCAAATTTTAGTATTTTGTTGTTCCTGTAGCATTATAGAAGTTTATATTGATTATTAATCATGTATCGATAAAACATGACAAATTAGACTCAACGTTAACCTCCCTTTTTTAATTATTAGAGAGTTTTTCAAGCATTTCGTTCTGGACGGCAAACTCACGTGAAACGCTAGATGACAAGTGAATATGCTTTTTGAATTAGTCAAACCGGAATTGCAAAAATCTTCAGTTAGTCTTCTTCTTCTTCTTCTTCATGTAGACCCTAAGGCTCTTTCCTAAAGAAAATCCTTATGGGGGATCTTAGACTATGTACCCACGGCATCATGTGTTAGTCAGTTGCATGTTTTTTGTTCCTTTGAGGGTTTTTGATGACTACATCTTCTAGATAAGAAAACACCCTTAGACACGACAATCGTTAAATGAGGGTCACAGGTTGTTAATGTCCGGTGATCAAGTGTTATTCTCGTCAAATAAAAGCACGATTATTTAAATCGAACCAAAACTTTTGAAAATTCAATGAAAAATTCGAGCTGAGGGTCGGAAATTTACTGCGAACTTTACAGGCTTTCAATATTTTCAAAACAGCCTATAAATAACAAAGCTTGAAAGCTGAGAGAGTTTACAAGTAGTCTCTAGTATCCCTTAAGTATATAGGACCGAATCTTGGTTAGGTGTACTAAGCTAGACACTGAATTAATTCCCAAAAAAACTATTTATCTAGATAAGACATAATAATGATAGATTATACATTTGTATATGATAAATTAGAATGAGTGTGTTCTCCCAAAGTAGTATTTAGTATTTGCTGCTCAAGAAATAAGTTGTTTCCAATTCCCGTAGGACTATCCCCTTACAGTAACGAGTGTCATTTGCAACCGGTGTCGTGACAAATTAATAGATGAAGTGTTAATGGATTTTTAAAAGTTTTGATGCCTCATATATTAAATTTAGCTGGGATTTACATTGAGAAATCATTTGTAGATCAAGAACCAAGTAACGAAATGTACTCAATAGTTTGATAAGTAATACGCGGGCTGATTTTATAGGCGTTAATCGAAATTTAATGACTTTCTCTTGTGATATCAATTTGTCTTGGTTAAATATCGATTCATTTTTTAAGGACTTAAGATTAATACGACTCGTTGTTACTTGATCCACTTACTCTGAGCACTCCCGTTTGGTCCCAAAAAGTCGCCGAAAAATTCTTGTTTTCACCATAGAATGTGATGTGTGATGTCATTTGAGCGCCCAGTTGTTTCCTGACTTTATTGGTTTTGTAAGCCGGCTAAAATATGGAATAACTTGTGTCAAAGCTACTGTCAAGGCTAGTATTTACAAATGCCGCTAAGTGAACCAATAGTCACAGCCAATAGTGCGTATTATTTGTGTAACTTTCGCTGATGATCTTCACTTGCTTCAGTAGCTTGTATATTTAGAAATTATTTACAGAAAATAAATCAAAGTTAGTCCTATGCGAGACGCCGCTATAAGATTAGTAATGTTTTCAAGTCATAAGTTCAGTTAGCGTCCGTTTACCAATGTTTATCTTTATTTTTGGTGAATGAATAGCTAACCTCATAAAATGGGCGGAGCTTTTACCGGCTTCTGCATTAAGTTGAGCACGCTGTTAGTAACGCCTATTGCTGTATGGGTCAGTGGGTCAATCGTTCTTCATGTCATTCACTACTGTGGGAAAATAAAGACTTTTGTAATATGTTTTTATTTTTTTTCCAGAGATTTATCCAAATGTAGCCTTACTGATGTCAAATGGTCTTCTTTATCTGTGCTAAAAAGTTTAACTCATCTGTAAGTAGTACGATTCATTTGCGCATGCTTAACTTTGATGTTGCCTATCGCGGGCTCGCAATACGCTTCTTAGTACGGCTGTTTCATAGAACTGCGGGCGCTAGTTCACTCTGTGGATTATGTCGAAATTTCTCTTGGTCGAAATTTCTCTCTTAATGAACCCGAAGTTATCTTAAATACTAACATGAAAATACAAATTAAAAGGAATACCACAAAATTCCACAAAAAAGTGTGATTTTTGTGTGATTACTTTAGCCTCGCATCCAAGATTAAGTTTTAAGAATGGTTAATTACCCGGGCTATACCAGAATGCATATCGGTTTGCCCGTGAAGAAAATAAAAAAGAGTGAGACCTTTGACGTGTCCACTGCTTCTGTGTGCCGGTGAAAACTTCAAACTAACGCATCAATCAAAGCGCATATAACTCTTTCAAATTTGATTTTAAAAATGATCTTGAACATAAGTTTAACGGCGCAAAAGAATAATATTCAAAAATATTACAAAGTGTTTCGTCAAGCAATTATTTTTCAAAATGTTATTACTGTTGTTAATATTTCTGTAAGAAATTCTACTGGTTTGTACTCAAAATCCGCTGCCTGCAAACTGATTATAAACCGTGTTATCGCTTTAAAAGGTTGAAAGTGGTTTTCAACTCTGCTTGTGGTATTTTAAAACCAAAAAGAATAAAAAAAATGAGATATAACAGATAACAAATATCCTTCTTACCTAAAGAAATCCGATCCAGAGAGATATTCCGAGTTTCCTTGGGTAGTTTATCAAAGAGTCTTCATCCGGAAAGATCATTTTACTTTAGGCAAAATAGATCACCAATTATTTTAGACCACTTTTAATTCCCTTGAGCCTTACTTGCTTTTTTAAAGGACAGTACAAAAAAACATACGTCTTTGCTTGATTTATCGAAAAAGTACATCAAGAAAAAAGCCTTTACTTCAGGAAAACTGTTCCCATTTCCGACCACATTTGATTCAGTTCAGCATCAACTTTTACTTCTGAATTTTAAACCTCGTTTTTTTATTTTTCACGAGAATCTAAAATGCACAGAAATACAACATGCACACAACTACAACAATACAAACCCTTCCACAGACCTTCACTGAAACACAAATATTACAACAAAGTGAGATTAACCCTTAGCAACAGAGAATTCGTCGAAACTGGAGTATAGCATCTTGTCCAAGTTATTTTTCTGTTTGTATTTTCGGGTAAACAAAGAATTGAAAAGGAAAACTAGATAGTTCTTTTTTTTCAAAATCAAAAAGGTAACGAATTTCTTTTATCAATATTGATTTTTTTAATATATGGGATTATATATGTCAATAAATGATATTATGAATTAGTATTATCACTTTGAAAATATTATAAGTCTGAAATTCTGCGAACCCTTTTTGTATATCAAATCGATTTGTTTAGGAACCTTAATTTCTCCCTGCTCCAAGTGAATAACCGTTTAAACGCTACAATGGTAATCTTTACCATAAAATACAAATGTGGTGCAGAAAAATTAAAATGTATGCAATACATATGAATTATTAAATAATCTTAATTAAATCTATGTTTACTAGACAGAAAGTCTACACCCTCAATTAAAACTAAGGAATTGTTTTTCCCTCTGAAACCATATCTGCGGGGCTGAATTATTTATTGTACTCCAGCTGGGCTTGATCGATTTGTTTGGCTTTAACGGCTGAAGAAACACTCCAATCATTTGCGCTTTCTCGGACCCCCGGCCAAGCCAAACCTGAAATAGCTTGAAGCGACGCGTCTCGCTCATTATGTATAATTATAGTCTGATATTCTGAAGTATTTGACTTTATGCACCTATCAAAGTAAACCCTGTGAGAGGGGAGTGCGGGCAAAGGGTGGGGATTTGAACAAAATCCTTAAAAAA